>SNQJ01S0098749.1:0-17121 GCA_010110895.2 Picea sitchensis | reverse complement strand
TAAAGTGACTTTATGAAAAAGACCCACTTTTAAGTTGTGGACCACATTCCTAGGTAAAAGATTAAAAACCCATAGGAACCACTTGTCCAAGGTACAAATCATCATTAAAATTCAACAAAAACTGTCCACTTAGATCATGATGAGATCAAACCCTTGAGGGTTTTGATCCATGACCTTTATTAGCTTTTTCTGAGCATACAAAAAAGAGGACAGCAGCAAGCATCTAAGGTAAATCTGTTCTTTGTTTTGGTTAAGGTAATGTTCAGATTTTGATTTTGCTAATAAGTAGATCTGTTCTTTTCATTGTTCAGAATTAATTTTGTTAGCCAATGATCAGATCTGTTCTTGCTCACATTTAGTTAAGAATTGTTTTCTCTATTGTTTAGATTCATTGTTTTATTTCTGTGATCAATCTACTTCAGAAATTTTTGATTTGACTGCTGATCTATATCTACAGTAGTGAACAAATTTTAAAAGAATGTTTTTGTTCTAGTTTTTCCTTAAAATCTAACATTGAGGATCTTTGTTTCTATCCCATCCACCATTTCCCCTTGGTGGATATCTTTTCTGCTGCTGAGATCTTTCCAGTTGTACCCAACTATTTTGCATGGTTGTGTTATGTTGGGTAAAACTGGATTCCATACATTTAATATCTTCTGTTAATGCTATTATGGGATCAGGAGCGGGCTTAGCTGTATTAACCGATCTAGATCTTGCTTTAGTTCTAGCAGTATTGGCTCTTGAAGAATTAGCTTGATTTGTTTTACCTGCTGCGGTCTTGTTCTCAATTTTAGCTACTGAATCTTGGGCTGACTTAAGGTTTTGGGGATCCTTTTATCTAATCTGGAAACCAAGCTCTCCATCAAATGAGTCAAGGTAATATATAAGGATGGCTGCCTCTGGAGGTTTAATATCTGTATGCAATTTTTGCACAATCTAGTTAAACCTCTTATTAAACTCTTCTATAGTTTCATTTTCATTTATTTTAGCACTACTGAGGGAAGCAAATAAGTATTTGTTATCTCTTCGTTCTCCCCATTTCACAAGGAAAGCATTTTCAAGGGGGGGGGCATGCGTTGAAACTCTTATTGGGAAACCCTTTCCACCATTCCACACCATCATCCTCAAGAGCAATGCAAACAACTTCATGGTGACATCTAAGTCTCTTGTTCCCCCTGTTCTAAATGTCACACTTTTAAATTTGGCCAAATGATTCAAGGCTGAAACACCATTGTTTCCTTGGAATGTAGGAATGCTATCAATGGCCTTTTCTGGAACATCATGGTGAGCTACATTAATTTGAGAGAAGTCAAGTGGTTTCTTTGTAGATGTCATCTAAGTTCTAACTAAGGCGCAGCCATGTCAATTAAAAATAAAGACCTTATATCCTTAACAACCTTGAGATTTGGGCTACTTGACTACTAATATTGACGGGCTAATCTGTTTACCCTTCTATAATATCTTTCAGGTTCTGGGATCGGGTGGACAATGCCTTGTGAGGATGTTCATGTAGAATATCTTTTAGGCACACCCTTTTATGTGGAGCCGCTTGATGAGCTTTTACAACAAACTTTTAACTCTAGGCTCAACAAAATATGAATCTAAAAATTCAAGACTCGGGGAATGCACTGTGTCCCCAACAATGGTGCCAAAATGTTACCACCCAGGTTCTCACTTAAAATGAAAAAGTCCCAATCATAAATGTGATACTCCACGGGCAACTTAGAAAGACTACCCACTGTCACCTCAGTGGTACTTTCCCTCACTTTAGGTTGGCTCTTCTCTAACACAAGGGGGAAATCCCTAAGGTAATTTAAGTCCAAACAAAAAGTAGTAAATGAAGGTACTTTAGGACTTAGAGAAAATATGGTTTTAGTCAAATTGTAGCAAATAATTTCCAGATTTGCAAAACAGAATTTTAAGTCTAGTTAAAGAAGATAAGTTAAGGTAATTTCCTAGATTTGGGACAAATTTGAAGTAAGATGTTTCTTCCATAAATTTCAGATTGCAAAACAGAAAATAAAGGTTGATTTTTATGAATTTTTTAGTGGTTGAAAGGGGAGACAAGTGCCTAATTTCTAGATTGGGCAAATGGAGTTAAATGGGCTACTTTAGAGGGCTGTTTTGACAAAGTTTTTGGGACTAGATGGGCTGCCAATTGCATGCTACATAAGTCCTAAGTTGGCTGGAAATTACTGCAGAATTTATAAAAGGAAAGGGCTGCTAAGAGATCCACCTTTAAGCTAAGTTCAAGGGTGTTCTTTTACTAGGAAATAAACTATGCAACAATCCAAATAGTATTAGATGCAAATAGATTCATTTCCATAACAAAATGACAAGGAAACTAGGGAGAGAAATTATCATACCTAGTTTACATCGATTGTAGAAAATATGCTCTTTCCCTTGGCCTCAGGAACTAGCTTTGACAAGTACAAATCTAAGTCACTGCATTCGACAATTTTTTTGCTTGAAATTTGAAATTTGCCTAAATTGAAGGCATTTTGAACAAATTTGGCCCAGTTCAACGAATCTCAAATCGAACCCGAACTCGATCGTGAACCCGAAATTCCAGGCAAATAAACTCTATTGTAACCGCACAGATTCATTGAAATTTGACCCTGGAATTCGACAGAGTAAAAAATATTAAAAAAATAAAACCGTAGCTGCCCATTCCACATGGTTTTCATTTCCCCCAAGGCTTGAGTGAGTTTTCATTCCAATTTCCTCCGCGGCATGTGCAAACTCTAGAGCCCAACAATGATTTTCTTTCTTCGACCATCGATGATGTCGACGCCCTTACCTCTGTCCCCACTCAGTCTAGATTCGTATCCAAGCATGGACTGAGGGTTAGATTGCATGGATCGAAGGTTATGTCACGATTCGCACCAGCCTCCAGGCACACCCCTTCGTCAATGCTCCCCGACACAATTAATAAGTTTTGAGTCTCTTTCATGCAAACATATGCGAAAAAAGACACAAAAATAAAAGAACAAGAGATGATTTTTTAAATAAAATAATGAGACACAAGATGTTGCTAAAAATGATTAAATTTACTATGCAACATAGGGATCCAAATGGTCAAAACATGAATTGGGTATGCAAGACACTATTCCCCAACCACAAAGAATCAAATGGGAAAGCAATTAATTTCATGAACACGTTTTTGAATTTTGAACAAGATGATGTGTTTTTGAAATATATGTTTAAATTTGCATTTCTCATATTTGTTTAATTACAATTTACATATGTTTTCATTTTATTACATATATTTTTAAATTTTCAAATTTTATAGTATGTCAAGCTTAATGTCGAATTTTATTACCTAAATTTTCATTGTGAAATTTTGCCGGACTTCAAAGTCGTCGAACTCAAATTCGAATTCAAACCAGGTGACTTAGGTATGTTGCCGTCCTAATGCACACTTGCTAACATGAGCTAAGTCCTACTCACTTAGTGTGCCCTTGGAGACACAATGTCTAGGTTCCAAGCCCACACTGTCACCTTGACTGGAACCTCTTCCGTCTAGGTTTACTCTTAGGGAAGCCAAGGGGGTTGTCCCTAAGTTGCTAAGTTAATTTTAAAGTTAAGTGTTCTAGGAGTTAGTTTAATTGATTAGAGGCTAAGGGAAAAACTAGCCTAGGATGATAAGCGACAATGAAAGTGCAATTCTAAGTCTAAATGAGAATCAGCCCTTTCCCTAAAATGCGACTAAGGACTGAGTGCCTAATGTTGGGCTATGGGGTCAACTATGTTTGGGGTTGGTTACAAGAAATCTTACAATTTAATCAAGTGAACTACCCCAAACAAAGATTACTTTTATCTCACAAATGATTACAAAGTGTTACAACAATTACAAGATATACAAAGATGTATAAATCAAATACAAGATACACAAATGTAAGTGTTCAAGTTTTGCCAAGAAGCATGCCCCAATAGCACTTGCACTCTGTTAGTTGCCTTCAGCATTTCTAATCACACACAAGCACTCAAGAATCCAAGAGAAGTAATGCCTCCCCAAGTGGGATGCTCAAAACTTCCTTGACTCACACCACAACAACAATTGATCAATGAGATATTCAAGATATGTAGGAAATCAATGTCACATCAACATGAAAGATAAAGACAAAGTAGTTGCAAGTAAAGAGATATAGCAATGAGATAATCTGAGTAATGTTTTCCTATCCAATACATCTACTTCCCCCAAGCATACACAAATGTGATCTATGCAACTATGTGTTTAAGGAGTTTTTTTAAAGATTGGTTAATTTTAATTCCTTTCCCCCTAGACTAGATGTGTGTCCCTAAACCTGCCTCCACCAAATAGCGCGGTGCTCCAGATAATGGGGCTCTGAGTCCCCACCCTAACTTCAAAGGTCGGCCAGATCACCACAGTAAAGTAGATCCTGGAAACAGGGATCTCTCAACGAAATCATGAGACCCAGGTCCCCTTATACATTTGGTGTCCTTCAAACCAGTTTTAGATGGTGGAAAGAGATTTTTAGGACCTAAAGTGTTTCTAAGTGTTGTTAGGATCTTCGGGTGGGTCTTTAAGGTGCGTTGGGTGTATTTAAAGTTTTAAACACTTTTATTTTAGTTTTTAAACGTAAGGCCGTGAGCAAAAGAGTGTAAAACGAGTGCTTGAAAAGGTATGATGCAACATCAACATGTAAGATATATGAAAATGATAGCATAAGGTTTAAACCATCAAGATAAACATCACATGAAACGACTTGTAAGATATTGAAACATAAAACCATAAACCATCACATGTAATGTTACTAGCAATTGATTATGAGAGACTAAGATTTTAAGCACTTGAATGATTTAAACCATAAGCATGTGAGATGGTGTAAGAAGTGTGCTTGCAATGTGTTAAAGTGTTTGAGAAATTTAAAGAGAGTGGTAGTGAGCATATGTTTAATCATCCCATCCAAATCATAAACATTAACCATGTTAGTGTCAAACAAGCATTTACCTTAAACATCAACTCATGCGTGTGTGAAGCAGGAGTGTTAAAAAATATGATCAAGGTGGTGAGCAATTAAGTGTTAAGCATGTGAAGCATCAAACCATAACAAAGATAAGAGATATGCTAGCAAATGAACACTAGACCGTGAGCAAGGTGAACAGGGCAGTGAGCTAAAGAAGGCCAAAACCATAAGCATATGAAAACGATATGTGAGCTTAAGTTGTGTGCTAGGCCGCGAGCATCTAGATATTAAACATGTGAAGTATTTGAATCAAAAGCATCAACTCATAAACTTTATATCTTATGTGCCTAAACCAATGAACTTTAAACCATATGTGAGTGTGGCATGTGCAAAAAAGAAGCAGGCCGTGGCTCCAAATGGATGGTGAGCTAAAAGCCTCTGCAGGCGTGGCCTAGGATGTGAAGTTAAAGATGCATCAACATGGTCACAGAAGTTAACCATTACCACATTTATGTTTGCTAAGAAATGAGAGTGATATAACTTTAAAAAAGTAAATGTGACTTAGCAAACAATGAGATCTCAAAATTATTACCACTTCTCACCATGCGCAGAGTTAGTTAAACAACTTGAGAAAGTAAGAGATCTAAAAACATTAACACTATATCCAAGTCATCTAACCATTCAACATGAAATGTAAAAACATATGAATGTAAAGAAACAACTTGTGAATGAAAAACTTATCTAGGATATCATCAACTACTAATCATGAAAATGCTAAAGTTTAATGTTCCCCTTAAGCCAAAGGCGATTTTTAGGATGACTCCCCCAAGGTGCCAACAAGTGAAGTTAACACTACTAAGATAAACTTACACACCGAAAATGAGGGCTTTGAGTCTTGTGTCCTTCACATACATGAAGAGAATAGACATTCTGCTGACCTACTCCTCAGGCCAGAACTATCTTAGCATTGCTAATAAACATCAAGTTGATTTTAATGAGCAATGAAAGAACTTTAAAAGAAACACCACTACTATGGCCAAGGTTGTGGCAAGCAGCAAATTTTGGCCAAAGAAGATGCTAGTTACTGCAACAATAAATAAATGAAATGGAAACTAAACTAAAGTTATATGGACAAAAGAATTACTAAATCTAGATGTATTTTAGGATCCCAAAAGTAGAGAATAGTGACTTAAAGAAGAGCAAAAGAGAATAGGAGAGATGTTACCCAAAGAGAACAAGAAAGAATGTTTGGGAAGCCTCCTGAGTGTTGTATAAACTTGTACCTTCAAAATATATAAATGTCTGCACAAAATAGCAAGCAAAAGCTTGCTGTTTTTTTTTTTTTTATATTTCATATTTTTTTGCTGGAAATTTTTGTGTATAAACAGAAATTTCTAGCAAAGAGATATGATATGAAAATTTGATTTTTTGACCTTTCTAAAGCTAAAACAAAGGCTGAAAAATAAGTGGAAATGATGCAGAAAATTATATGGCAAGGAAAGAGATTTGGAGTGTGAAAGCTTCAGGGTAGACTCCTCTTCGAATACTATCCCAAGTGAAACCTTTGAAGTGACTTGCAAAAGCTTAGTGAAACATATGCAACATGGGATAGATAGATATCTTAGATCAACCTAGAGAGCGAAGCTACTTGCCTTGCAAATTCTAGGCTATCCAAAATGATCATAAACTAGCAAGTGATACTCTTTAACTAGTTTACTTAAGCAAAATACTTTGAACTCCAGATCTATTCTGTGAACACATCAACAAAAAGTAAACAACATCACCTCATGTGTATGGAGCAAGAAGAATACTAAAAATGCACCAATGATCCTCCAAAGCTTTTTCTCATTGCATCCAAAAATGTGGCAGTGTTGGAGTAGTACTTCCTTCAAAAACCCTCAAGAGCAATGAGTGGATAGCAAAATGGCAAGAGCAGAAAGATGGAAGTGTGAGAAATTTCAGCATAATAGTGTTAGCACAAGATTGAGGTGAGCGAGGGAAGGCTTCTCTTTATACCTCAAGAGGCAAGGAGAAGTGACTTGGATCACTTCCAAGTGTCAAAACAAGAGCTAGAAAACAAATCTCTAGAAAGGGGGCGCCCCACTTAGGGTTTTACTCATGCATTGATGAGATGGTGAGGTGTAAACCAAAGATAGGTTAGATCTGTAGCCAAAGGGGTAGCACTAGGTAAAAGAGAACCCACTTGCTCAAAATAGCAAGTGGGGTTAGGTTTGGAGTGAGAGGAGTGATCATCTAACAAAGGGGGCACACCACTAAGAAGTGAGGTTTTAGTTAGAGTCTAGTTAGGTTTTAGAGTTAGGTTTTTGTGCATGGCTAGGGTTTTGGTAAGTCTAGAGAGCTCCACATGTGTGGAGTGTCTTTCATGTTTCTATGCAAGATTTAGGGGGATTTGGTAGTTAGTGGGTCGTTTTTTCTCATTAGGGCAAGGTTTAGAAAGGTTGAAAAAGTGAGTAAAGAAGTTGAATTAAGTTGGGAAAAAGGTTAGGATGGGTTTGGGTAGGTTAGGAGAGGGGTCTAACTGTCATTTCCACCCCAACAACATCCACTCACTAACTCAAAAATACTGTGTTTTATGACATTTTACTAATGTCATCTTAGCAATTAAAATTATTTTTTTACTTTTAGGCCGACTCACAGTGGACAAAGACATAGTAGCTTAGTGAAAACTGGTCTATATAGATGTAGAGGTGCTATTCCATTTCTTTTGAGCACAAATACCCTATCAAAAGCCCAAAGATCCAGGTTTTACAATATAAGCTCAAAAATAATTAATTAATTAAATTTTAAAAATTTAATTAAAAACTTAATATCTAGACTCGTGAGATTAAGCGAAACTTTGCGTCTTGTCTTGCATGGTCATTTACAATATCCTAAAAGGTTACCAAGTGAACGAGACCATTAGAAGCCTTCCACCACTTTGGAGGATGTCAATGGAGGGAAAAACTCAAAGGGAAGTCAGCTAGGAGCTTATTACGATGCGACAGGCGAGATAAGAAAAGCTTCGATGAAGGAACCCTAATGGAAACACCCGAATTGCGACCTAACTATGATCCATGCAGTTGTTACATTTATAAACCCAGCGAGGGTGTGACATTTCTTTTACAAAGAATTTAAGAATCTTTGGGGTATCGAATGCCCAAAGTAAGAACATATCTTGTCTTCTTATAGATAAATGCCCCATGGCATGAGTTGTTATAGCTGAATAGGCGGTCAGCATTTGGCTCCACCCGAGGGCGTGTGGTGCGATCAACTTTCGAATGGTGGAGAGCATATGAGAATCTAGCACCTACAAAATTTATGCTCACACAGTGCGAGTATCCAAAATTTTTAACAGTAGTACATATTCATACATAAATAATGAAATCAATAATATAGCTCTTTATTTACATAATGAAATTTCTAAAGTACAACGATAAAGTTACAACATGAACTATGATACAGAAAAAATTTCTAAGTACATATTTACATTATCTACAACATGAATAAATCTATGATACGTAAAATAATTCTAAGTATACTACATTATAAATGAAATAATACAAAGCTGGATATACAAGGGGTAGGGTTAGAGATGCGTTAGAGGTGTCCTTTTGGACATCGTTGATCATCACGAAGAAAGAGGTTGTTGTTGCCCATTAGGTGTTTGGGCTCACCATCCAAATGGCTGGGATGAAAGGAATTTGGCCCTGCTATTTCCCCGATCAAATAAGGACCCAACCATAAAGGCTGTCATATTTTCCATGTTTCCCTGGTTTTCTCTGCCTTTATCCCAAAGCAAAACTATATCACCCACAATGAAATCCACACACTTTGGTACGACATGTCGAAAACCTTCTTAACTTTACTACCGATTTACGCAGAAATGCGATCATATACCTTTCTTACGTTTCATCTAACTTCGATGATCGATTTACCTGATGAAATACATCGACACGTGGAATCCTCAGCGACCCATAAGTAGGAATGCTAAGGTGCATTGGCAACCTAACTTCCAATCCATAAACTAACTCAAAAGGACTCTTTCTGTTCTTTGCTTTTCTTCGTTATCTGTCGCCCGCAATACGTAGCGAGTTTTACTATCAAGATTTCTTGTTTTTCACCACTATTTTCTTGACTATGATCATTAAGAAGTTTTTTATTGCAAGATTCTGCTTGACCATTTCCTTGGGGATAATGTCAGAATGTGATAGATAATACCATATTTGAAACAAAAAGATGATACCTGGCGAACAGGCCTTGGCATTATACATTCTTATTTTTGATGGAACCCCAAACTGGTTATTATTCTGTCTTCAAAGAAATCCATCACAACCTTTCGGTTCTTTGATTTAGTAGGAATGGCTTCAACCCATTTTGTATAAAAATGTCAGTTGTTAGCAGAACGAATACCCATTACTTGAATTATCAATTTTTGATGAAGTCCAAACCCCATTCTTGAAAAGGTGCCTCTACTTGGCCCAGTTTGTAAAAGTCTTGCTAACTTTGCTCGTGAGAAAGGCACGGCATGGCTCACATTTTAGAATGGCCCGGTGCACATCGCGAGAAAATATGGTGAACCCGTAATATCGCTCTAAGGATCTTGTGGGTAGTAGTTTTAGCGACAAAGTGTCACCACAAAATCCCCATGGAATTCATCCACTAACTTCTTTGATTCAACATCATCCCACACATCTAAGGATAACTCCATCGAGATTTTTCCATCCAAGCCCATCTTCAGTCAAGCAACATACTTGATTTTAACCTTAAAGAAGCCCTTTTCTTATGTCGCACTAGATGGCTTGGACAAGTTAGATTTTTGGGATAAAAGATGTGTCATTGTACCATTCTACTTGTTCAAGTTTTGTAAGTTAGGAGGATAATCTTCATTATTAATTTGGCAAACCAAATCGAAAGCCCTTTCATTACTCTCTGTCGACATCTTGGCCAATCCTTGGCCCTTAATCAACTTTGTAGGTTTGATTTCCAAATCATATTCTTGGATTTTAGCAATCATCTACCCCTTGAGCCTTGTTATCGCACGGTTTGTAGGATCGAGTCCAAGGGCCCGAGTCAAGGCTTAGCCGTGCTTGAACTTCCTGCTTGTCACCTCGTGGGGGCTCTTTCTATTTAGGAGGGAGCGAAATCCAAAGGGGCGTCCTAAGTCAATCTGGATAAAGGAGGCTAAAGGATAAAGGCCAGAAGTTAAAGAGAAACACTTCCACAGATTGATGCTCAGAGAAATAGTCCGCAGGTATATAACCCTTTGTGATGCACCTTGCTTGAGACAAAGACAATGAAACTAGAGCGCGTGCTTGCGATTAGTTAGTACTATAAAACCAATGACTATCTCTAATATATGAGCAATTAATGAATGCTTATTATGGCCGAAGTCAATGATGGCTAATAAAGCGAGACTTATCTTCAATAAAGCATAAAGGACAATTGGCATTCAGTATTAATGCTTGATTAAACCATGTGTCATATTATCAATGCAATGAATGCGTTAAAATCAAGCTCATATATAATCTTGCCACGTCACCTATATTGCTCCTGCAATATAGGTATGGCGTGGGGCTGAAACAAAGAGTCGATTAAGTGACAAAGAGTAAAACGTTTTGTTAGATTTGGCTTAGGAATACAATCACTAACTCAATGTCAAATCAATAGAGCGCTAACTATCTAGCGTTGTAGGTATGAAAACAAAGAAAAGTGTGGCGTCGACCCTATGATAATGTTATTGCGGTGTGGCGTCAAGCTTTGTCAACTTAGTCAACGAAGGAAAAGAGCCAGCGTTTTGCACCAATCAATCTCCAATAGAAGTCAATAGCTCAACACCAATCAAAGAAAGACAAAAGTCAACACTTTCAAGGTCAAACAAAGTCTCAATTATGCATGACGTCCTGGCTATGATATTTTGTTGTTTTGCGGAGTTAGCTAGCCAAAGTGGGCGTTTTTGACAAATTCAACCGGTAAAAGTGCAATCTAACTCCGCGGCTATGAAGAAAGGAGGCCGTACCTTTCTATCAAAGCAAAATTCAAAAATGAGTAGCGTTGTCCTCATAGGTTGGTCCCTAAATAGAAGCTAGGGTTAGTAGGTACTTAGTGTTAGTTAGGGTTTGCAATTTTTGGAAGAAGTTTGAAGAAGAATCTTAAGGCCTCTTTGAAAGCTCATGAAATCAACTCTAGACTAGTGCCTTGGGTTGGTAATAGAGTCAAATGGAAGTGCAGCTAATGGTTTAGAAGGTATTCAAACCTAGGAACAAGAGGTCACAAAGTTTGGTATTGGTGTTGCTAAAGCGACCACTAACCTAACCCTAAAGAGAAAAGGCTTACTAGGTGTAGCTAAGCTAGGCCTAGTGCTTCAATCTTCTTCCTAGGACTCTCTTGGCAAACGGCTAGCTTGCAAGGATAAACCTAGGGCCGAAAAGTGTTGCTCAGCCTGGGCTTCTCACAAGCCCTAGAAAGTAAGCCTAGGTGTAACTAGTGGGCCTAGGATCACTTTCTTTCTTCAATTTAAACTCAAAACTGGCCAAGATAAAAGAGGGTTGGTGGCAACAAAGCTAAGGCTAAACCTTCTTGAATCCAATGTTTATATGCTCATGCTATGGGGACATAAAGCCACGACCTACTTGTGTGTTGGCTCCTAGGGTTTCAAGTTAAAAGTCAATACAACAAGATAACAATGAATGTAAATGTTAAGCCACAACTATTCAATCAAGAAGCTTTTGAAGAAAAACGCACAAGATCATGAAGGACAATAATCCACACCCTGGTTGTAAACCTTCCAATGGCACATAGCACCACTTCACCAAAAAAAAACACCTTCAAAGAGTTGCGCTAACACCTCCAAGAGAGAAAAAACAAAGACAAGAGCTAAAAGAGTAGTCTCTCAAATGAGAGCAAGTTATGTTATCTCTAAAAAGAGGGAAAAACATCCTATTTATTAACGACCTTAAAATTACAAAATAGGTCAATAAAATGTCCGACAAGGCTATGATTGATTTTTAATTATTTGTCACTTTTACATGCTAAAATGCCAAAATGAGCTAAAATCAGAAACGATCAGCCCTTTAAGGGGAGGCGTTGGCCCTTTAAGGGCATGATAACCACCAAATGAGTAAAGCGTTGCCCCTCCTGGGGCCCCGGTATCATGTCACCTGTGCCAAACAAGCATATCAAGGTACGTGCCGGAATAGTCAACATCTCTGGTGGCGTCACGCCCATCATGGTCCGTCCATCGCGGTGATCCCATAATACGATCTATGTAAAATGTCACGATGAAGTTCCTCTTCCTCGATGTTGCATGGGCTCATCACCAAATCACGTCTGCCATCCCGACGTCCATCTACTGGGCTCTTCGACCCCATGGAGATGGGAAGCGATCATCTCCCCATGTGCAGATCCTCTGCGGTACGTAAAGGCGGGGGCATGAAGTCACGCACATCCAAAAGCTTCCCTAAGCCCTCGAGGCTCAATGGGTCCTAGACATCATGGCAATGTAAAATCAATTTCATCATTAAGAGTATCAAATAGCATGCCAACACCCTATTGAATCTTCTAATAGCTCAAAGACCTTGCAGACCCACCATACAAAGTCAAAGCAACCAAAAGAACGGCCTATTGGTCAATACCCTGAAGCGGAAAGTTTTTCATAATAGGTTGTCCAAAACATGTATAGTGGCGTGACATGGTTTTAGGGATATGCAGTTATAATAATAGTTGGAGCCCTAGAAATTTGAGGTATTAGATGCAATGGGTGCCTTTGTAGGGCCCATTTGTACCGTCATGGATGCAATTTTCCAAGCCCTTATTGCCTTATCTTTTCTTTATTTATATTTTGCTACAAGCCTTGACAAAGAGGACACTGCCTTGGCTGGATGGCCAGAGCTGACTTGTTACCCACTGTTATCTTCCCGCGAAATGAAATTTCCTGGCTCGTGATGAGACCCCCCTTCCTTTGGCCATGCAACCAAAGGTCACTGCCCTGGCTTGGTAACAGATGGTGGCTTGTGTCATACCACTAAATACTATGAGCATAATGGGCCGACTCGTGATGAGACCTCCCATCCCTCTTAGTTAGGTCTTGCACTTTATTTATTTATCATTTTTCTTAGGGTCCCTCAGTTTCTTATGAGGCTTTTTATTGCCTTCTCGGGGATCCCCTGGAGCTGTGCGAAACATCTCTGAGTTTTACTGGTTTTTCCTATGGCTTTTTATCTTTACCAGCTGCTTTTACCTCCTGGGCCTTTAGCCCCTTCTTCCCAAGACAAGATGTACCCAGATGGTCCTCCTAATGGCCAGACTAGGGGAGTAGGAAAGATGAGCGGAGTTTTAAGATGAAAAAAGTGAGAATATGGTGGAACAGGACGATGATTCTTCAAACCCCTTTGGTGGCTAACCAAAACCCTGGATACCAACTTGCTAAGCTACCCCATCAATCACCCCAACAATGGTCAGGTGGATTAGTGTAAAAATCCAAGCAGTTATCTGAAATGAAAGTGATCTAATGCATACATAAGAAAGGTTATAATGATCAAATATGACACATACCATGATACCTCGGACCAATTACCTCGTAGACAGAGCCTTCTTTGATGCAACCCAAGCCGGTAGTGATGGAGGCTGGTACTGCTGGCAGGACGTCTAGCTGAGAAGAAGAAAAAGGGTCCTCCAGGACCATGCTCGAGATCGCTCCCCTGCTCTCCGGTACTCCACATGTCTAGGACCATGTGGGCCTTGAGACATGATCTCCCTAGTTATCCCTAGATATCGGGGATAACAAGCCTAATCCTTCCACCTGTGATAAAACATCACTCTGTCAACATCTTGGCCAATCCTTGGCCTTTAATCAGCTTTGTAGGTTTGATTTCCAAATCATACTCTTGGATTTTAGCAATCCATCTACCCCTTGAGCCTAATCCTTCCACCTGTGATAAAACATCCTTGACCGCTGGACTAAGAACATAACCAATCACTTTGGAATAACCAATGAAGACTCTGAAATGTTTGAGAGATTTGACTAAGGCATAAGCTTGCTTCTCAAACATGGGATACTTTAGTTCTGAATTCTGCAAGGCCCGACTGAAGTAAGCAATAGGTTGTTCATGGCCTTGATCATTTTTCTGAAGTAACACTCCAGCAATAGTGTCTTCAGAAGCAAAGGAGAAAATCATGAAGTCCTTATCATAATCTGGACTAATAAGGACAGGAGCTTCACATATGGCATTCTTAATAGTTTCAAAAGCTCGCCTACTTTCTTCCTTCCATTCAAAATTGACATCCTTCTTAAGTAATTTATAAATAGGTTTCATAATTTCAGCATAGTTTGGAATGAACCTATGGACAAAGTTGGTTTGTCCTAAGAAGGATTGTAGAGCTTTCTTTGAGGTAGGCAAAGGTACCCCTTTAATGGCTTCTACTCTTTCTGGGTCTAACTTGACCCCTTCCTTGGTGATGATGTGGCCCAATAGTTTTCCTTCAGTTACCCCAAAAACTGACTTAGCAGGATTTAGAGAAATCCCATATTCTCTACATCTGTCCAAAACTTGCCTAAGGTGGTTAATGTGGGTTTTCCCATCCTTAGAAAAGACTGTTAAATCATCTTGATAAATTTCAATTAATTTTCCAATCAACCCCCTAAAGGCATAATCCATAGCCCTCTGAAAAGTAGCTCCAGCATTTGATAAACCAAATGGCATCCTAAGATATTCAAAAGTTCCCCATGGAGTAGTAAAAGTAGTTTTATGCCTATCTTCAGCCTTAAGTCTGATCTGATTATATCCTGAAAACCCGTCAAGCATGGAAATCATTCCTGATCCTGTTACCCTTTGAAGCAAAGTTTCCATCTTGGGGAGGGGGTAGTGGTCTTTCGTGCAAGCCCTGTTCAAATCCCTGAAGTCAATACAAATTCTGATTTTTCCATTCTTCTTTCTAGCAACAACCATATTTGAGCACCATGAAGAATGTCTAGTTTGAGCAATAATTCCAGCCTTTAACATTTTTTGTAACTCCTGTTGGACCAAAGGAGCTAACTTGGGGTTTATCTGCCTCAATTTCTGTCTAAAGGGTTTAGTTTCTTCCTTAAGAGGAATCACATGCTGAATCACATCCTCCCTATAGACCTTAAGTTCATCATAGCTGAAAGCCAAAACATCCCTATATTCCTTTAATAATTTAACAATTTCAACTCTTTCTTCTATAGGGGTAGTTTTGCCTATCTTTACCATCCAAGGCTTTTCTTCAGTTCCAATGTTTACTTCGATGTGATCACATAATTCTTTCTTAGATCCTTCCTTTTGCTTGTGACCATCTGACTTATCAAAATTCCTTTCTAAGGACACAACTCGCCTTGGAGGTGTATTAACCTTATCAATGTTTTCAGTATAGTTACACCCTTCATTTATTGTGTTGATGCCAAAATCAGAAAATTCATGCATGTGGGTCAAAAACTTTATAACCTGTTTGTCATCATCAAAAACCTGCCAATGATTTTTGTTATCCAGGACTGAAGGTCTGAAAATTACTTCAACCGAAATATTCTCATCAATCAAACTATCTGAAACTGTAAGTGTTGAAGTTGCAACTGCTAATTCATCTGTCGTGGAATTCTATTCTCTAGGAATGGCAATAAGGTCCAAAGCATCAAAGTCATCCATCATAGCCCAGATTGTATTCCTATAGCCCTTTAACCTTTCAGACTTGCAAGCAAATTTATTCTTCAGTTGTTGGATAATCAAGTCTGAATCCCCCTTGATATTCAGACACTTAACACCCCTATCTTTGCAAAGTTCTAAACCAAGGAGTAAAACCTCATACTCAGCCACATTGTTTGTTGCATCAAACTCCAATCTATATGCAAACTTAGATACTTTACCATTTGGAGCTTGAAGGACAATTCCAGCACCTTTTCCCAATCTAGAAAAAGCACCATCAAAATGCATATACCATACTTTATCTAACTCATTATCTTTAACTTTATCTTCTAGGGGCACAATTGAGTTAGATAAAATAGCATAATTACCAAGGCCCTCTTCTTCATAAACCAATTCTTCCATGGGAACCTTGGGGTTTTCCACATGAACCTTCCTATAGATTTCCCTATCCAATCTGAAAGTACCTCCATCTGGAGTGGGTAGAGTGGCATAAGATAAATCCATTTGTATATTACCACCCAAATCTGCAGCTGACTTTCTGTTAATCAACATTCCCCATAAGTCTGGAACATCAATTACCACAATGTCCATCTCAATCATAATGTTTGGGAATGCCTTCAAGTATACTTGCAAGCCCTTGATCAATCCAAATACTTCAATGGTTTGACTATCCAAAGCGCAAATGTTATGATAAGGCCTAGAAATCCTTAAGTTCAACTGTTCCATTACTTTCTTGGTCATAACATTAGAGCTTGCTCCTGAATCTAACATGCAGTTGTGTAAGACTTTATCATTCACAAGTAGATACAAGTAAAAAGGCAAATTCTTTGAATTACTTCTATCCCAATTCTGCAGAATAACTGGTGCATCCTGTAGGCTACGGCTGGCTGTTTCTGTATAATGTTTTTAGGAGGCTCATGCACTGCTTTAAGTAACTTTTCTCTCTGTGAAGCGATCTTCATGATTTCTGAAACTGGCACTAAAATCTTTGCATTATTCAACCAACCCCCTAAGTCAATATTTAAATCCACATTGATAGGTTCACTAGACTTAGGAAAAGTTGGAGATACCTTGGGAATACTTGTTTGACCTTTATCTTTATTTCCATTCCTTTGGTATGTATAACCTTTATACTTAGCCATTTCAACAATTTGTTGGGGCGTGGGCTTGGGCCCATACTTTTCTGTTGCTTTGTCAACATTTCCACTCATGAAGTTTCCGTAACTCCCCTGATCATAATCATTCATCCAATCATACATTCCCCCATAGTAATTTCTGCCACACATATTAATCTGTTCATTTCCATAGTCACTGTAACAATCTTCAAGAAAAACTGGACAAGTGGATTCCTCATGAAACTCACCACAAGGTCTACAATAAGGTATAGATTGATACTCTACCAAGTTGGTGGACTCAAAAGGATTAGGTGGCCTTTGCTCAATCTGAGGAGGTCTTTGATCATTATGGGGAGGTCTTCTAGGCCATTTATCATTAGGCCTATGTGGGGGCCTATTAGCTTGATTCCTTTCCATGGCAAT
>SNQJ01S0098748.1:0-57666 GCA_010110895.2 Picea sitchensis | reverse complement strand
AGGTTGATTCTGTAGCTCATTATAATTATCAAGATTTTAATAGGGGCCCTTTAAATTTTGTAAATTTAAATATAAGGAAAATTTAATAGGGGCCCAACATCACTGTGCTTTACTACTCTTAATAAATTTAAGGAAAATGGTCCTAATACAAATATTTTCCTCCATATTAAATTCGGTGTTTCTACCAGGATTTACTTCCCACCAAAATTTAAGGGTATTCTTCCCAAATTTAGGAGTAACACAATTTAAACATAGATGTTTATTGATTCCCTAAATAGAATTTTGAGAACTTTTGTATTTTAATTCATTTAGACCAATTTCATGTTTATGTCCTAATAATTTTTCCTCAATAATTATTTATCAGGACTTTTAATGTTTTCCCATATTTGGGATTATTTCCAAAAGTCTACACAGATCTTATATCTTCTAACTTTTCTGGCATGGGGTTTGAGGACATAATAAAATGGAGTACCATTATGCAGAAGAATCACTCTCTCTTCTTTCAGAGGTGTTATAGATGTTTTTAACTATTCAGTCATCAATTCGCAAGCATGCATTAAAATGTACAACACAGTCAACCACAACATCCACTCCCAGAAATATTATTTTAGCACACTGTTGAGTCTCCATTTTGACACTTATAATGCCCTATATTACCCCCTATCTGAGCATATTTTACTTATGCCATGTGTATCTAATTGACTGTTTCCTCCATAAATACACTTGATGACCTTGTTCACGTGCATAAGAGGTAACTTATGATTAAAGCATGATTTGTTTAGTTTTATTGAGTTAATTCGATTCAATGCTTGATTTTGTATGATCTTAATCACTTTAAATCTTAAGAAGCATGATCCGGTACCCAGTCTATTCTGGTACCAAGGCTCCACCTATTCCGGTACCAGCCTTTGCTAATCTAGTACTAGACATAATTCAAAATTTTTGAATGTTTCTAGAAGAAAATAGAGCTCATGGATTTTGTCCAGAGTGATGTTTTCATGTGGACGCGTGATTCATAATTCACCCATATCACATGTGTGGACCTCCAGCTTAGGGGGAATGATTCTACCAAAATTAACAAAAAAACTCAAACTGTCGACTTGCGCCTCAATTTCCATGCATATGGTATTAGATATAGAAATTATAATACATGGGTTTTGTCCATAATATGACAAATTGAGTAATACTCAGGCCATTTTTTAAAATTATAATTGGTTTGGGAGATATGGGCGGGGGACTAACTCGAATCTACCCAAATTGTTAAAAAACACAGATTTTTGAGAATTATCTTAAAATTGTAAAAATTGTTTTCTTAGCTTGGGGATTCGGTTTCATCCATTCCTCCATGGATTTTATGTATAAATAAGACCGCATAGGTCTAATTAGAGAGGAATTGTTATGGTGTAAGATTCGTTCTTGAAGAGAAGAATAGTTATGTTGTAGGATTAGTTTTTGAAAACTAATGATTGTACTTTGTTTTTCTAAAGTAATGAGATAAGTTGCAATTCATGGATTTCATGTGTATGATCAAATCTTCTTCTCTGTAATTCTTTCACAAGCTTCCTTGTTGGTACGGCAAGGGCCCACCGATCCAATCAAGGTAAGCTTCATTGTATTTTATTTGTAATTATAATTCTGGATTTCTGTGTAATTGTGTGAGTGTTAACATTTAACAGTTGTATGTGTTGTCAATGATTTCAAATACATTTTAAAGTTTAGCATAGAATCATTTGATTCTGAATCAGTGTGAGTAATTAGATATTGGACATAATAGATAATTTCATTTTCTACTTCTACATGATGACATTTAATTGATAAGAATTTGATGTGTGGAATTGCTAAGCAAAGAGAGTGTTATTTTGAGTTTGCAAGTGTGGTTCTCTCAGTGGTATAGGAACCATAGGAATTTATCTCTTATCTTCATATCCCATAATGAAGTCTCTCAGTCATGTTGGTTGCTTCCTGTAATAAATAAGGTTTTATTGAATAGAATAGAGTTGGGATTGATTTATGTTTAAGAGTAGCTAAAGTCGATTGTTAATTACTATTTTTGGTTGCTACAGGGAACACGATCTTAAGTTCATCTCTCAATTTCATAAGCCTCTAATGAACATATTTGTCAGCTAAGAAATAACCTTTTTATTCATTGTTTGCTTGAGAAGTTTTGTTATCAGTTTTCTCTTCTAAGTTTGGAGTTGTATTGTTGAAGTGTGCCCAGATTTGATTGCTAATTGTTGTTAAGAGTAGCAGCTATAGATAACTAATTCAAAGTCCATATTTCCACTTCATGAGCTTGTAAATGGACAAGGAATTATCTGAGCGAAATCTTTTGAGTGCGTGATTGCAAATTTTGCTTTCTATTTTTTTTTGAGTGGAGAATGTTATTTGAAAAGTGTGAAAAAGAGTGTTATGTCATTAATTGTTTCTTGATTGAGCTATACTCATCAAACATAAGAAACTATCTTTTATCAGCACATATAGTGCATCAACTCTACTGATTACGAATCCCGAATGATAATTTATGTCTGGTAATATATTATGCAAATAATTGCACCAACACACACCAATAGTTAAGAGATAAGAAATTAAATCAAAAGAGCTTCAGCTAAGACATTCTATTTATTTTTCTTAAATTTCTCAAGTCACTTTTGTCAGAAATTAAGCTTACACAATTCTAAAACATAGTATAAAATTTTCTCTGATCTAAACACTACAAAGATTTAACAGAATATACTTATCTAGAAACTAGATAGTGATGCAATTGTTGAAAGAGGTGTCATTTTCCACCCAACCATAGGCACAACAAATCCTAGACAGATTTATCGTTGGCCACCCCCTAGCTAGATCATGATTCTCTGAGAGAGACTCTTCCTCTGTTCAGCAACGACAAGGGATGGAGGCCACTCTCCTCCTCCCATAGAAACTTGGTATATCGGTTTTCTCTCCACCAAGAAAGGGGGTATGCAATGAGTGCTTCTTCATTAACTCATATTATTTGCAACCTTATTTATCAACTTGAAATGAAAACATTGCCCAATAAATTCTTGTACTAAAAAAAAATTCATTTTCCAATTCTCTTCAGAACCAGAGAGTTGAACACGCTCTCCCTCTTCAGAAAATGGTCATCATACTCATCTTCTTTCCTCCTCTCTTCTGCCCACAAATTTCCTCTCTTTTCTTGCCTTCCTCAGCAAGACTTTGTGGGTCCAATTCCCAATTTTGAGGGTTAGGTCAGGACGTTTTCAAATGGGTACTCTACCCATCTCCTCATTGACTCTTGAGAAGGACTTCCCAACCACCAGCCTGACTGGTAACTTATTTTTCTAGTTCAGAGGATTTTTCTGGGTCTGAATAATTTAAATCAAGTAGATTATTGGTCTGCTAGGGGTCATCTCAACCATTGTTGTTTTTTCATCACCATCTCTCTCATGCATCATGATCTACCTTGGAAAACCCCTTAAGGATTTATGCAACACTTTCCATTTTATTTAGTAACTAAAATATATAGATTACCTTTTATAACAAAAAGGTTCATCAATTCCAACATCCACACATATTCAGTCTTCACATAGTCTTTTAGCAGGTTATAGTTATAATTACAAGTTGGGGGAAATAGGGGTATTACAATCCCCTCCCCCTTAAAGGAACATCGTCCTCGATGTTCTACCTACCGATGTGCTATGCATGTATAGCAGTAAAAAAAAATGGGTATGTGTGTTTCATGGCATCCTCAATTTCATGTGTAGCTTCATCTGGACCAAAGTGTTTCCACTGCACCTTGACCTGTGCAATGGTTATGTTCTTGAGTGGGATTTCTTTCCTATCTATTATGCATTGTGGCTCTGGCAGAAATTCTCCCTCTTTTTCCACTTGAATCATAGAACAATCAATTATATGATTAGAATCATGTACATATTTCTTCAGTAATGAAACATGGAAAACATTGTGTGTCTTGACTGTGGGAGGAAGTGATAGTATATATGCTACAGGTACCACTCTATCCAAAATTTCAAAGGGTCCAAAATATTGAGGTGCCAACTTGGCACAAGTTCCCATTCACAAGGAACTTTTTATGGGCCTAACTCAAAGATACACATGATCCCCTACTTTGAACTCTCTAGGAGTTTTTTTTATCTGTGTAGCATTTTTGTCTATACAGGGCTATTTTCATATTATGTTTTATTTGAACTACTTGTTGTTACAATTCTTTTAGCATATCTGGTCTGAGTGTAATTATGTCTATTGGGTTATTCCATCTGATTAAAATATTTCATTGTCTACCATAGAGTGCCTCAAAAGGGCTCATCTTCAATGACTCTTGATAGTAATTTTTATAAGAAAACTCTACCAGTGGTAGGTAGTATTTCCAGAAGTGATCAATTAGCTTGTGGGAGAATAAATCACCCAAGCGGGGAAATTAAGGTTCCAAGTGTGATGGTTAGCGCCATCAACGAACCCTACAAACACTTAAGAATCTTGTGACATCTTCCAACCAAGTGGAAGAACCATAAGCACCACTAACACAAAAGAGATCTACACTACCATTAAATACAACAATGTACAATAATTACAAGAGGAACTCCTAAGTGTGAATGCTTAAGCATAATAATTCTTACGATAGAGCCCATTTATCGGCTCCAAAAGCCAATTGAAGATCTTGGCACAGGGGCAGACCCAGGGTTCAGCTCTCATAGCGTACCAACAAGACCTAACTATTGGCCCTTTCATCAACACCTACAAAGCAGATGCAGTCTTACTCGAAGTAGCAATAGGGGATTGTAGGACGCAAGTGTCTACAACCAGAGGAAATGCAAGTGGAATCAAGGAAACCACACACGGAGATCATATTATTATCTCCAAGCATACACCTACTTTGCACAGTTATATATCATATCTAACATACTAATGCATCATTAGAGTAACAGAGTAAAGAACACAACATCAATCACACACAACAACAGGATATATGTGGTTCACCCTCTCCCTAGGGCTATGTCCACAGAACTATGCTTTATAATATATAAGATGAAATCTTACAGTTCTATCTGTGCTCTTAGCTTGCAAATCTCTCTCCTTATCTCTTTTATTTATCTCCCTTCCCTGCACACCCAGTTGCAGGGTTGATCTTCGCACCCAGCTAAAGATATTACAACAGAGACTTCTCTCTCCAAACAATCCTTCTCTCTCAGTAATAACAAAAATCACTCATCATCACATACATGAACCCATATCAGGTCCTCTTGACCTTTATTTATACATTAAAATAGCTTACCGACAACCTTAGGCTGAAGCCTAGGTGTCAAAACCCTAGATACCAAAACCCTAGATACCAAAACCCTAGGTGTCTAAAGCCCTAGGTCAACTTGACCCACATTTTCAGGGCTTCTCCAACCTGTCTTTCCTTCCTTCCCGCGAGGTTCTCCAAAACATCTACAGGTGGATTTTTCCGCTTGCTGAGTTGTCCACGATTCATATTCCTTCATGATCTATCTTCCTTGATCTCCTCGTCCAACGACTTTCTTTCTCATAATTCACTCCATCTTTTCTGCTTCTTTAACCACTTCGACCTTATCTCACTCAACCTTCCTTTTGCACAGTTTGTGTTTCACCTTTTCTTCTGTAGTATTTGCTTTCTTTCATAACCAAGGGCCAACATGCCCCCAATGCTTACCTGTGACTCGTCCTGAGGCACTCTGATCTGAATCTTCTATTGTATCTCTACTTCAGACTATGCAGCGCAGCCTGTTCTTCCTGCTTTCTTCCTCCACCCTATGTGCAGACTATATTTCTTGTGTCTGGTACCCAGTCTCAATTGCACCTGGTACCTAGACCCTTTTCCTTTTATTTTTACCGAGAGTTGCGAGGCAGTTGGTTGTCATAGTACAATTTCAAGCGGATCCCATTCACCAAACATTCCTTCCACTCCCCATTCAAAGTCTTCATCTACGTAGCTCCTCCTTATATAACATAGAAAACCTCATATGGCCCCAGCCAACGTGTTTTGAACTTCCTTGGATGCTTCATGAACTTGCTATCGTATACCAATACCAGATCTCCTTGCTTAAATGATTTCTTCTTGATATGACTGTCATGGTAGGCCTTTTCTCATTCCTTCTGAACTTGTTGATGGAATCCTGCAATAAATATGTCTTCTTCTAGTTCAACCATCTATATCAGCCTCTCTTGCACAATG
This sequence comes from Picea sitchensis, assembly GCA_010110895.2. Taxonomy (NCBI): domain Eukaryota; kingdom Viridiplantae; phylum Streptophyta; class Pinopsida; order Pinales; family Pinaceae; genus Picea; species Picea sitchensis. The sequence goes on along the minus strand of SNQJ01S0098748.1, from coordinate 51,473 downwards.
CCAGTGTCATCCATATCTGTAAAGGCTGCAATTCTTAAGCTAGGAACTAAATATTCCATGGGTACAACTGCTTCTAGGCCATAGACCAACTTAAAGGGGGTTTTCATTGTCAGCTTCTTACAAGTAGTTCTATAGGCCCATAATACTAATAGTACTCTCAAATCCCAGTCATCTTTGTTTACACTACAAATCTTCGTCAGTGTTGTCTCCAAGATCTTGTTGAAAGCTTCAACCATCCCATTCGCTTGTGGCTGGTAAGGAGTGCTCTTCTGGTGGTGAACTTCAAATTCCTAAGTCAAGGCTTCAATAGTCTTATTAATAAAACGTGTACCTTGATCACTCATGAGGATCTTTTGGCATCCAAACCTAGTTATGATATCATCAAATATGAAACGCGTAGCTGTATTTGCACTATAGTCCTTAATTGCTCTTGCTTCTACCCATCTGGTCAAATACTCTGTCGCAATGATGATGTATCTAGCTCCTGTGCACTTCCCTGGTCGGTTTATAGGTCCCATGAATTCAATGGCCCATTTCTCAAATGATTGTAAGGTTAGCTGGGGTGCTAAAGGAATATTATCTCTTCTAGATGGTTTCCCAACTCGTTGGCATACATTGCTTGCTATGTAGTATTCTTTAACATCTCTGTGTAAAGTGGGCCACCAGAGGCCAGCTCTAAGAACCTTCTGCATTGTTGATTTTCCTGCGTAGTGTCCTCCTGCGATGACTTCATGAGCTTCTGCTAAAATCAGTGGTCGTTCTACCTCCATAACACATCTTTTGAGGATCTCATCAGGTCCCATCTTATATAATTGTCCAGCTATAAGTGAAAAATCTGCAACGCGCACTACCAATTGTTTGTTTCGAATGACTTTGTATTCGCGAGGTGTGATTCATGTTGATAGGAACTGAACTATATTGGTGAAGTGATCATCAAAATTTCTAATAGCTAGCAACTGTGCATTCAGTAGTGTATCCTCCAAACTAGTATGTTCCTCTCCATGTTCCAACCTAGACAAGTGGTCAGGTCCCTTGTTCATCCTTCCTGGCTTTACCACAATTTCAAAATCATATTCCTGAAATAACATAATCCATCTACATATCCTTCCCCCCAACACTAGCTTGTTGACTAGGTATTTCAGTGTGGAGTGATCAATGAACATCTTAAAGTGTCTACCTAACAAGTAGTGACGAAACTTCTGCAGCGCATACACCATGGCTAAACCTTCTCTCTCGATGGTGGTGTAATTTATCTCAGTTGTTGAGAGCTTCATGCTAGAAAAGACTAACGGGTGGTCAATATATCCTGCTCCTGGTTGTGCTAACATTGCTCCTAATGAAATATAAGATGCATCGACATGTACATGAAATTTCTTTCTCCAATCTGGGAAAACCAGAATAGCCACAGTAACAATTTTCTCTTTTACTGAGTCGAAGCTCTGTTGACATTCTTCTGTCCATTGAAACTGACAATCTTTCTTCAGTAGCTTTTTCATAGGTGTTGTAATCTATGCATATCCCTTAATGAACTTATTAAAGTATCCAGTATGTCCCAACATAGTGCGCAACTATTTCACAGAAGTAGGAGGGGGTAAATCGACAATAATGGCAATCTTAGATGGATCTACCAGTAACCCCTCCTTACACACAATATGGACCAGCAACACTCCAAAGGGAGAAAATAATATGCATTTCTTCAGGTTCAGGGAAATATGACATTGCCTGCACTTATCCAACATTAGTCTTAAGCATTCAATATGGTTTTTCAATAAGCTAAAAACAGTCCAATCATCAAAATATGCTTCCAGAAATTTATGTAAAAACTCCTTGAATGCTTCGACCACCACCCTAGAAAAGATGGTTGGTGCATTCTTCAATCCAAAAGGCATCACTTTGTATTGGTAGAATCCCCATTCTATTGCAAACATGGTCTTATGGCGATATTTTGTGGCAATCATTATCTGATGGTATCCTGAGAATCCATCAGTGAAGGAGTAGACTTCATGTCCTCCCACATTATCTAACACTTCATCAGTAAATGGTGTAGGGAATGGATCATGTAGACATGCATCATTCAACTTCCTGAGATCTACACAGATTTTGATAACTCCTGTTTTCTTATCCTGAACCACCATAGGGATAAACCACTTTGATTCTTCAATAGGTTCTATGATTCCTGCTTCCAACATTTTGTCTAGTTCAATATTCACTTTCTCCTTATATTTAGGGTTCAATATGTAAGGTCTTTGTTTAACTGGACTTGCATCTAGTTTCAAGAGGATCTTCATCTCTCCCATGGGCCCTTTAATGCACTTCATATCAGTGAACCTGGTTGGAAACAAGTCCTGACATTCATGCAACAATTATGTGATCTTATCAATTGTGGAATCATCATAGTAATCTCCAACATTATCAAGCTTAGGTGCTTTCTCTGTCATGATATTAACTTTCTTGATTTTGATTGGTTGTCCAATAAAAGGCAGTTCGACTCCTGGTCCTTCTATGTATCGATGTCCTTCCGTTTATGTGATGTTCACATTCCTAGGATCATCGTCTTCATCGGAATTGATATTGTAACATCCCTGCAATTTATGAAGAGGTGCAGTCCATTCATTCTCTTCTTTCTCCACAGGGAGGCTAGGTGCTTCCTCAAATACTTTTTGTCTTATAACCTGTAAAGATTGATCTACCAGAGGGTGCTAACTTTCAAATAAAAATGTAGCTACAAAATTCGGAGTCATACCTTGCTAGTCTGCAGTGGTGAGGCATAGTTCCTCTTCAAGTTACCAGGTTATAGGCATTGTGTCTAGAGTATTGATGAATTTATGCACCCACTCTTATTGAGGAATGTAGCTCTAGGCCTCCTCACAACCTCGCAGATGGTCTTTGGAACAACTTTGACCTGTGTACCTGACTTCGCATCCTTCGACTTGTTCTGAAAATCGTCATGTCATCAAAGTGTGACATTGTCTCTAGTTCACAATGTTCCTTTTATGTGTTCCCCACCATATTTTTGGAGTAGCTTTCAAATCCTCCTCCAGTGCCAATAGTCTTTGTTGTATTGGTACAGTTTCTTCAAATTCCAGTAAGAAAGTTTCTAAGTGATTCAAACCATCAAATGTGGGTAAATTACTTACTGTTGTGTCGATACAGCGAACTTCTCTAGTCAGTCTAGAACATCTTCATGTAGATACTTGGTACATTTTATTCTTCCAGTTCTCCAATGCTTCTTCTGAGTCTGATGAACATGTGTTGTCACATTGCCAGCTTAAATTCCCATATGTTGTAGGATTAATGTAATCATGTTGTCATGCTATCAGTTTGTATATATTCTCCAACATATATGTGCGGTATTCTTCTCTAATGGTCTCTATGTATCTGGGACCTTCATTGGGGTCCAAAGGTGCGATGACCCTAAGGCCATCCCCTTCAAACATCATTCTTCTTTTCTTCAAGTCAACAATAGTAGAATTGTTGAAATCCCAATCAATTCCTGACAGTGCGGGATAAGGATAGCTATCATTGACTATCTCAATCACCTCAAAGTCCACAAATGTTCTGACCCCATCAATGTCCATGGGGACATGTTCCAGTCTTCCAAAGGGGCTCACAGCTTGTTGATTGGCCATCCTAAGCCTGATGGGAGAATAGATCAACTTAGGTTTTCCCATCAGTGCCCAAGTATGCTTCGTCATAACATTGACCTTTGATCCTATTCAAGGACCACATAATCTATATCATATTCTCCAATATGAGCGTTAAGGTGTAGTTCCTTATTTGTCCTTCTCTTTTTGGATAGTTGATGTACTACTTTATTGAGTAGAGGATCTACCTTTCCTAGCTCATATTATCTGATCAAGTTTTTTATCTCTTGTACAACGCTCTCATCCTTTATCAAATTAATACAAGTGCATAAGAGTTCCATGAGTCTGCTTACCTCTTTTCCTTCTCCAGGAAAAGCAGATTGATCAAGGGCTAGGAGAATTCCTGTTGTGAGGGAAATCCCCTTACAGACTAGCAAATAGGGTTATCTTATGCATGCAGATATGACCGAAAGAAATCTACTTTATACCTTCGTCCCCAGACTTAAACCCCATTCCTTTTCAGCAAATACATGGTTAGATCAACATACCTTGTTCTGGATGTTCGATGTTGATCCCCCTTCACTCTTGATCTCTTGTTGGCAGCTATCCTCTCAAGATTGACCTGCATACAAAACAAGAAACAAACTAGACATGCATTTTACCTATAGACTAATGGGTTAGATATTCAAACATATATTTACTGAACTATGAAGAACTCATATAGTGGGATGGGAAAATCATTTCTTTATTATTAACTTTAATGAATCAACTTACAATTTCGAGACTGGCCACTGCTCCACGAATCTTGATCCTCGGCTCCTCTTCAAATTTCCTCCAACTTCTTCGCTTTGTATCTCTTCTTGCACAAGGATGGCTAAAGGGTTGGGACAATGGGAATATGCAATTGGGTAGAGTTTCTTTACTCTATTTCTCCTCTTCCAAATGGGACCCCTAGACCTTCTTTTATAGGCTAGAAGAAGCTAGGTATTTGGACGAACCCTCGGCCATGCATGACCAGGAGTTTCAGTTAACTTACCCAAAGCTGTGTGTTTTGTCGGCAACTTTCCTTTTTTCGTTCTTTTCTCAGTCCACGCGGGTTGTTTTATCTTAGCTAGCATGTACACGCGTGTAGTAATGGAGTAGGGCAAGTGGGTCCTTGTAAAAGAGGTTTTTTAAAGAGTTTTTCAGTAATGCTTTGGCAAAGAAGGGATCTGAGATGGCCTGATGCCAGGTAATCATGTATGGTGCAAATTAAGGTTATAACAATTCCACATTATCTCACTTCTGGTTGTGCCTTTGATGAAGAATCCTGATCTCTTCTAAGCTCTTTTCTTGCCTCTTCAAATGCCTGCTTCTCTCTCTTTGGATCAAACTCTTGTGTCTTCTCCACAGATTCTCGTACTCCTAATTGTTCTGTAGTATTCCCTGGAGTCACCATGTCTTCTCCTGTAGTAGTGCCTCCTCTAGTGATAACAGTGAATCTAGGATCTTCTTCATGAGGTTCTTCTATGATTAGTTGTACTTGTTGGTTTCCTCCTCGTATTTCTTGAAGTTTGGCTAACAACGCAGGACAATATTCTATGACATGTTCAAATGAATTGTAGTAACTTCAAGTGGTACAAGGGTTCTGACAGTCCCTTGCCAAATAACCTGGATGTGTGCAATTATAACAAATGATCTGACCTCTACCTTGACCCATGCCTCCTCCTCGTCCTCTTCCTCTGAATCCACCATGAGGGTTGAAGTTTCATCTTCCATGTGAATTATACTGTGTAGTGTTCCCTTCTTGTTGTACTTCGCCTTGAATTTTGTAGATATCCCTTGATCTTTCATGTAAGAGGTCATAAGCTCTACAGTCCTTCTCATCATGACCCACAAACCTACAGAATATGCAGTAGAGGTCTTTAGGTGTCTGAAGATACTTTTTCATGTAATAGCATTCTCTAGGGTGATGTCTATTTTTGCATACCTCGCAACAAGGTAGAGTAACTTGCTACAAAGGGATCGGAGCTCCAGAATCCAAATATTCATGAAACAAGGGACAATGCTCCTTGTCATGGCCTTTTTATTTGCATATAATGCACTGGATGTCTTCTCTCTTATATTTTCCCTTATCTTTTGTCATATCTTTGACCTGCAATGATAAGCTAGTTAGTTGACTCAATATTTGAATCATACCTAAGTTGGATTCTGACATAGGGTTCGATTCAAGTTTCATGGTGATCTCCAACACCTCATCCTACGAATAAATATTCTGCTGCATCAGAGGGATTCTGATGTGTGGTAGGAGGGAAGCAATGAACCATTCCTTGTTCTGCTCCTCTGGGATCTGAAAATTCAAATGACCTGTCAAGGTCTTAAACCTCTGATCAAACTCCCAAACAGATTCAGCTACTTTATGCTTGATTTCTTTTAGCTCTGTGATGCACTACGATTCTGACTTGGGTTTCTTGAATTCAGAAATCAACGGAGTCTTAATCTCATTCAGAGGTTTTGACTGGACAACTCCTTGGACGAACTTCATGTACCAACTCAGTGCGCGATCTCTCTGGGTAGTACTAAACTAATATTGTTTAACAGCCTTGTCGGTGACATTATTAATACTCCATAAAACTTCACATAGAAACCAGTTTTGGTCAGGATCTTCAGATCCATCTCCTCTAAAGGTGGGTAACCTCATCTAATCTACCATTGGTCTTCCTAAGGATCCTGACTGAGTATGCACTAAACAACTTGTACCAGTGCTCTAAGTGTTTTGATAACTTAGGTTACTCTAATTAATTAATTTTGTTAAAACAACAGGGGGTGTAATAGCACTTACTTCAACAGTCTGCACAATCCTTGAAGTTTCTGACTCTTCTCAGTGAGGTTCTTCAATCTTTTCTTTTTATTCCCTAGCGGACTCTGAATGTTCCTCATTCAACAACTCTTCTTCTTCTCCACTGTATAAACCTTCTTGTGTTGGTTAGTTATTATGCTCGAACAATTTCACCAGAGGAACTTCTCTAAAGGTCCTCCCACTACACGTTTGTTTGATCTTTGTGTCGCTGTCATTGTCTGAATTCTTGAACATTATCTTTTTCAGTATGACCCACTACTGTATCTTCAAGATGTTCTTCTCATGCAATAGCATCTTGATCTTCAACTTCAAGAAGTGTAAAAATTTTCATGTAGGTCCTTTAAAGAAATATCTCTCTGCTTGGCTATATGATTCTACCCTATAAATAGAAAACTTTGTGATATACCCTCCAATGGTACTATCGAACCAGTGATCTACTTCTCTCGACACGGAATTATCAACTCTGTTTACCTTCTTTATTAGCGTCGACGTCCAAACCACAGGCGGTCTAGATTTGATATCAAACTGTGTGTCTCCTAATCTGGCCAGCCATTCGTATAGATCCTTATGAATTCCTCCAAAGAAAATCTCGTGTATATTAGTAAAGATATACCTTCCCAACCAGTCTTCTGTGATAATATTAGGGTTCTTATTCTGAGCTTCTGTGAAGTCATTTTCTTGTTCTTCTATCAACTTTTGAATCTTTGTCTTCGATGGAAACCACCTTGATATTCCCTCAAGAAAATCCTGGTCTCGACAACAGAACCATTTGTTGGCACAAGGGCAGACCCAGGTTTCAACTCTAATAGTGCACCAACAAGCCCTAACTACTGGCCCTTTTGGAAACACCTGTGAAGCAGATGAAGTCTCACCCGAAGTAGCAATAGGGGGTTGCAGGACATAGGTGTCTACAACCAGAGGAAATGAAAGTGGAATCAAGGCAACCACACACAGAGATCAGATTATTATTTCCAAGCATACACCCACTTCGCGCAGTTATATATCATATATAACATACTAACTCATCATCAGAGTAATAGAGTAAAGAACACGGCATCAATCATACACAACAACAGGATATATGTGGTTCACCCTCTCCCTAGGGCTACATCCACAAAACTGTGCTTTATAATATATTAGGTGAAAGCTTACAGTTCTATCTGCGCTCTTATATTGAAGATCTCTCTCCTTCTCTCTTTTCTCTATCTCCCTTCCCTGTGCACCCAGCTACGGGGTTGATATTCGCACCCAGCTGAATATCTTACAACACAGAATTCTCTCTCCACACAATCCTTCTCTCTCAGTAATAACAATAATCACTCATCATCACATACCTGAACCCATATCAGGTCCTTTTGACCTTTATTTATAGATTACAATATCTCACCGACAACCTTAGTCTGAAGCCTAGGTGTCAAAACCCTAGATACCAAAACCCGAGGTGTCTAAAACCCTAGGTCAACTTGACCCATGTTTTTAGGGCTTTGCCAACCTATCTTTCCTTCCTTCCTGCGAGGTGCTCCAAAACATCTACCGGTGGCTTTTTCCGCTTGCTGAGTTGTCCACGATCCATCTTCCTTGTTGATCTCTCTTCCTTGATCTCCTTGTCAAAAGGATTTCTTTTTTGGACTTCTCTCCATCTTTTCTTCTTCTTTAACCACTTCGACCTGATCTCAGTCAACCTTCCTTTCACGCAGTTCATGTTTCACCTTTTCTTCTATAATATTCGCTTTCTTCCATAACCAAGGGCCAACAGATACATATATTTAGGTAGTCCAATCCATAATGGATTTGATATTTCTAGGATCAACTGCCACTCCTTCTTCAAAAATAATATGGCCTAAGTAATGGACTTGTTTTTGGAAAAAGTCACACTTATTAAACTTAGCATAGAGATGATGTTCTCTTATCACTTGATGCACTAACTTGAGATTTTCTTCATTCTCTTCCCCACTCTTAGAATAGAATAGGAAATCATCAATGAAAACCTACACAAATATGTCCAAGAACTTACTAAGTACATTATTCATTAAGAAAATAAAAGTGTTTGGTGCATTGGTAAGCTCAAATGATACCACCACAAATTCATAGTGCCCATATCTTGTCCTAAAGGTTGTTTTGTGGATGTTTCCATCCTTAATTCGAACTTGATGGTATCCAGACCTCAAGTCAATCTTGGAGAAAATTGTAGCACCCCTTAATTGGTCAAACACGTCATCAATCCTTGTCAAGGGATACTTATTCTTAATGATCATCTTATTGACTTGTCTATAGTCTATGCACAACCTAAGTGTGCCATCCTTCTTCTTAACAATCAAAGTTGGTTCTCCCCAATGAGACACACTAGGCCAAATGTAAAATTTATCCAACATATCCCTTAGTTGTAGTTTGAGCTCAACTAGCTCTAGTGTACTCATTCTATAGGGTGCTCTAGACATTGGCATCGCTCCCTGGTACAAGTTCTATTGAAAAGTCAATATCTCTTCTTTGAGGTAGACCTGGTACCTCTTCTAAAAACACGTCTTTATACTCTCTTAATATGGGATGGTCCTCTAGGATTGGTTTATTTTTCTCAACAGAGTTCAATACTTGTATTGCATACAAAGGACATCCTTTTCTACAATAATTCTTCACTTGAAGGGATGGTATTTGTCTCACTAAGACAGGTTATTTTTCTCCCTTCTTCATCTTCACACTCCAAAGTTTTATTGTAAAAATCCAACTTGGTTTTATGGGCAGCCAACCAGTCCATGCCAATCAACAGGTCATAAGATCCTAAAGGGACCATGTTTAGGGTTTCTTTAGTGGGTAATCCATTCATAATGAATTGGCATGCTGGTATGACCTCTGTTACATTTCTTTTTGTTCCAGTGGTTAGTTGTACCAAACATGATTTAGCATGTTTTACTTGCTTCAATTTACATTTCTCAACAGTTTGAGGGGAAACATAACTCAGATTAGAACTAGGTTCAATTAAAATGGAAACTATATGGTTGGAAATCATACCTTCCATATCCACCACTGAATCTTGGTGGTCAACTTGTCTACTATCCAAGGATGCATAAATTTGTGGCATGCTCCTAGTCACATCATTGATTGTGGTAGCCTCGTGGATGTTGTAGATTCTTCAATTGTCATGTTTCCTATGTAGGAAATATCTCAGTAGGTGTTCTTCTCCACAACCCCAACATTTCAAGGGTTCTCTCTTTATATTATCAGTCTTACCTAGGGCTAATCCAAAGGGTTTATTACCACTCTAAGATGGAAAATTCTGTTGATACACACTTTTAGTAGGAAGGATCATCTTAGAAATTTTCCCATGACTCTTAAATCTTGAGGATTTAAACCCCTTCTCCTTGAATCCCAATTTACTTTTCTTATTCCAATCGTTATGAGGTTCTGCCTTATTTTTTAATTTCTCATAGCAGTACCTTACCTTCCGAATAGTGTCTTCTAAATTCTTTGGTTCATCAAACTCAATTTTGTCCTGGAAGGACTGAGGCAGTCCACTAATAAACCATTGCATCTTTACCTTTTCATATTTTATGTAGGGTACATACCTCATTAGCTCAAGAAATGTGTTGATATATTCATCTATTGTGGGCTATCCTAGCTTGAGTTCATAGAACTCCTTGGTCTTCCCATCATAGTATTTTTCAGATAGATACTTCTTCTTGAGGTATTTATCAAATTGTTTCCATGACAAGTAATTCTCATGGATTCCTTTCATATTCCTAAGGTCCTCCGACCAAATGGAGACCTTTCCATTCAAGTTGAAAATGGATATTTGGGCCTTTAAGTTTTCAGAGTAGTCATGGACTCTAAAGTACTTCTTCAATCCAAGTATCCAAATTTTTTCTTCTTCCCCCTTTTTAATTTCCCCATCGAAAGTGGGCGGTTTGTCTTTGTTAAACTCTTCAGGGTCATGGCTCTTGGAATGTTTCCTTCATGCAGGAGCATCGTAAGCAGCCAAATGAGCGTGAAGGTGGAAGACAGCTGGAAGACCACCAACGCACGTTTTTGAAATGTTTTTGAAACATTAATGTAGTGGTTAAAGGGAAGTGTACTTTCATATTGTAAACAGATCATGAGCGATTCACTCTCATATGTAGAATGTAGAGGCATTTATGCATAGTTAATGAAAGTAGGTAGATCTGAATGATAGATTAGACCATTTTAGGAGCAGGAGGGAAAACAGATATAGACACTCTCTCATTTATATCATAGTAGAGTGAACATTATCATTAGCATAGCACAGAAGAGGAGAGATGCAGAGAGAGCTGTAGAGAAGAATCCATGTACAGAAGCTTTGAATTAATATATGAAGCTTTGAATCAGACTCATGGTGTTATGATGTTTTATGTGTATACATGGTGAATGGTGTGCTCATGGTTGTTTATTCTCTCTGTTATGCATTTTCTTTAATAGTGTGTGTATGTAGGATTTCATGTTGAATGTTTGAAGTCTGAGAGAGAGAGAGAATGAGTTTCAATTGTTTCTCTTCCGGAGTGAGATTTCCTGCAAGGAATGCAGTGAAACGTCCGCAAGGAGTGCGTTGACAAAGGTTCAAAGTTTATCTCTGAAAACTCATGAGGGATATCGTTGTTCTCGTTCCAACAGAAGTGCAAGTGAAGCACAGAAGTCGTGCAAGGTGTGCACAGGCTGGTTGAAAGTTAGAACTTTTCAACTAAGGGGAGAGTTGAAGGATTGTTGTTGCAGAAGGTGTAAAGAGTCAAAGAATCAAATTCTTTGAAGTATTTGAAAGAGTGCCGCAAGGAGTGCGTGCAAGAGTTCTTTGGAGGTTTGAGTTTGTAACTAAAATCTCAGGAGGGTCAGTACCTTTGAAAGTATCCAAAGGGAGATGAAGATTGAAAACGTCTCACAGAGGTTAAGTTCCACTGAAAGAACATTGGGTTATTTCACAGAAGTTGTCAAGGAGGAAACGAGTGGTCGAAATTCTCCATGGAGAACTCGCGAGACCACGAGGACTGTAGGATCCAGAGAAGTTGCAAGGTGGTTAGAGGCAGGCGAACTCATCACTCTAGGATATAGAATCAATGTGGATCATTGATCGTGCTTTGCACAAGCCGTCAGATCATTTCAGCATTTCAGGGATCCTAACGATAAGGAGTTGAGCACAGTGGAACGAAAGTCCCGAAGTCGTGAGTTGCGACAAGAATTAGCGTGGAGTTCAGGATTTCAGCACTTCAGGTGTCAAGAAACAGAGGAGGAAACTCTTTGGGATCAAGAGTCCCAAAAGCTGGGAAGAGTGACAGGTGGCAGGAGTCTGTGTCAGAGGTAAAAGATAGCAGAGAGGGCAGGTGGCATACTTGTCGCCAGGCAGAGTCAAGACTTCGTTGACTATTTTGGGGTTTCGTAGGTTGGAGAGCCAGAAGCCTTGCATCAGGATTCTCAAAGACGTGAAGTTCGAAACTCTGAATCGGTGAAATTCCTATAGGGGAGCCAACCTTTGTTGAATGCATTGGGGTTCGACATTTCGGCATTTTGAAGACAAGAGATAGGGGTTCTTTGTTCCAGAATTCCTGAAATCGCGAAACATGATACGGATGTGGAGAAACACTATTGTATGTGTGTGTGTTTCCCTATGGGGAACACAAAGAGTTAATCCAAATCAGAAGGGCATATTTCGAACGATCCTACGCAGACCTCGACCCGAGGATTCAAGGGGTTTGCATCAGTTGTAGTATCAGAGCGCAGAACAAGTCTTTTCTTTCTATAGCATAGAAAAGAGGAACATTTTCAACCATGCCTCCGAGAAGAAGAGACAGACCAATGCCTGATCCAGTAGTGGAAAGGGAAATGCATGAACTACATGCTAGGCTTGATGCCATGGAGACAACACAAAGGCGCACAGTCGACACTAGGGATATAATTGAGGCTGACAGTGAAAATGAAGCTGGACACGAAGAAGAAGTCGCAGTCAAATATGTTGTAGACGAACGCCTATTCAAGGTTGTTGCGAGGATAGGATCCAGAGAAAGGATGGAGATTCCCATGTATGAAGGAAACCTAGATGTTGAAGAGCTTCTAGACTGTATTAGAGCTCTGGATAAATACTTCGACTATGAGGATGTCGAGGAAGATAGGAAAGTCAAACATGTTGTCACTAGACTTAAAGGGCATGCAGCATTATGGTGGGATGAACTACAGGCTGACAGACGCTACAAGGGCAAGTAGAAAATCAAAAGCTGGGATAGAATGGTTGCAAAGATGAAAGTCAAATTCATACCCAAGGACTATCAAATTACTCTGTTTCGGAGGATGCAGAATTTGAGATAGAAGTTGATGTCAGTGAAGGAATACACTGAAGAATTCTAAAAGTTAAACATTAGGGAAGGTCATCGGGAAAGCGATGATGAAAAAGTTTCCAGGTACATGAATGGTCTGCGATATGACATACAAGATGAGATGAGCATGATGATCATTCGGAATGTGGAGGAGTCTTATCAGATGGCTCTGAAAGATGAAGAGAAGGTGAGCCGAAAGAAAGGTCAAAGAGGTCAAGGCAGAAGTCAATCCAGAGGAAAAACAATTGACCAAGACAGAACTCATAGACCTCAAGAAGAGAGGAAGAAACCTCAAAATCAGCATGAGAGAGGGGGAAGCTCACAGAGAAGGTAGTATGCTGATAGAAATACTTTTCCTCGAGCTAGAGGAAGAGGAAGATGCTAAGGCGGTGAAGTGAAATGCTTTGTCTGTGGAAAAAACGGACATAAATCTTATGAGTGTCTATATAGGAAGAAAGATGGTGGTGAAGCTCACATTGCCGAAGCACAAGGATGGAATGTTGAGGCAAAATATGTTGAGGGCGGAAGATCCTTGATGATGAAGAAAGTTCTCTTAACGCTAAAGAAAGAGGCAGAGAACCCAACCCAAAGGAACAGTCTGTTTTAGACTACTTGCAAGACAAAAGATAGAGTATGCAAAGTCATTCTGGACAGCGGTAGCACATACAATCTCGTATCTACAGAGATGGTGGAAAAGTTGGAGCTAGAGACTATCGTACATCCAAGCCCATACAGAGTTTCGTGGCTACAAAAAGGACATCAAGTAAATTTCACTAAACAATGTTTAGTTGAATTTAAAATAGGAGGATGTAAAGATGAAATATTATGTGATGTCATTCCCATGGATGTTTGTCATCTATTGCTGGGTAGACCGTGGTAATATGACAGAAATGTGGTTCATGGCAGGAGAAAGAACACATACACCCTAGAGAAGAATGGGAGGACACACATGTTGTTATTGATTAAGGACAAATGAGTGAAACCAGAGGTGAGCAACACTATACTTCTCATGAGTGGGAAGGAACTTCTTAATGAGGTTAAGAAGAAGGAAGACACACAATTATTTGTGGTCAGGAAGCCTAGAATTGTTTTGACCAGCACAAGAGTCGATGATTTACTAGAAGAAATCCAGAAGTTGTTGGAAGAGTTCGTTGATATAGTAGTGGACGAACTACCTTATTCGTTGCCACCGATCAGGAGTACAAGCCATCACATTGATCTTATACCTAGAGCCAATTTACCAAACAAAGCATCATACAGGTTGACACTGCAGGAGAATGAAGAGGTCAAGAGGTAGGTCTAGGACTTAATGGACAAAGGATTGGTTCGAGAAAGCTTGAGTCCATGTGTTGTTCCAACAGTGCTTAGCCCAAAGAAAGATGGAGGCTGGAGGATGTGTACAGACTCAAGGGTGATTAATAAGATTACCATCAGATATAGATTTCCATTGCTAAGGATGGATGATTTGATGGATTGCTTGAGTGGAGAAAGATTATTTTCAAAGACTGATTTGAAAAGAAGATATCATCATATTCATATGAGGGAAGGTGATGAATGGAAGACAACATTCAAGACGAATGAAGGGCTATATGAATGGCTTGTTATGCCATTTGGCTTAACAAATGCACCTAGTACTTTCATGAGACTGATGAATGAAGTCCTAAAGGATTTCATTGGGAAATTCGTTATCATATATCTTGACGATATATTGGTTTATAGCAAGATAGAAGCAAAGCACTTAAATCATTTAGCTACAGTAATGAGGAGATTACAGCAAGAGAAGTTGCTGATAAACATGAGGAAATCATAATTTATGAGGACAAAACTCATTTATTTGGGTTTTGTTATCTCTGCAAATGAGCTGAAAATGGATCTGGAAAAGGTGAATGCGATTAAGAATTGGCCATCACCGAAAAGTGTGTTTGAAGTTCTAACCTTCCATGGTTTAGCTAGTTTCTATAGGAAATTCATCCGAAATTTCAGTGGAATTAGCACACCGATGATGGACACGGTGAAGAAAAGACACAAAGCTTTTCATTGGACAGAAGAAGTAGAGAAACGTTTCAATCTGCTAAAGAAGAAGATCACAGAGCAACCAATTTTAGTTTTGCCGTATTTTAACAAGACATTTCAGGTCAGGTGTGATGCTAGTGGGTTTGCAATTGGAGAAGTCTTGAGCCAAGACGATAGGTCGGTTGCATACTTTAGTGAGAAATCGAATGAAATAAAGATTAAGTACTCAACATATGACAAAGAATTCTATGTTGTCATACAAGCGCTGAAGAAATGGAGACACTAGTTGGTTCCTAAAGAGTTTGTTTTATACAGCGATAATCACGCTTTGCAATTCGTGACTCAACAGGACAAGTTGAACCAAAAGCATTCTAAATGGGTTGAATACATGCAGAATTTTACTTTTGTAATTAAGAATATTTCTGGAAATGCTAACAAAGTTGATGATGCTTTGAGCAGGAAATGTTTGCTTATGCAAGAATTCAGAGTCAAAACTTTGGGTTTTGATAACCTCAAAGAAATGTACAGGGATGACCCAGATTTTAAGGAAGTGTATGAGGCATCTAAGAATCCAGTTCTTAGGGACAGAAGCCAATGGACTAAATATATGATCCAGGATGGATTATTGTTCAGGGGGAATCAGCTATGTATTCCAAAATTCTCCATGATGGAGAATATGTTAAAGGAAAAACACAGTGGAGGATTGTTCGGACATTTTGGTCATGACAAAACGTTCTCAAAGCTAAATGGCTCATATTTTTAGCCAGGGATGAGGACAAATGTTAAGAGATTTGTGGACAGGTGCATAATTTGTCAGCACACTAAAGGAAAAAGGTAGAACATAGGGTTATACCAGCCATTACCCATACCAAAAAGGTTGTGGGATGCAGTGAGCATGGATTTTGCATTGGGACTGCCAAGGACACAAAGAGGATTTGATTAAATCTTTTTGGTAGTCGATAGATTTTCAAAGATGGCACATTTTATACCATGCCAGAAAACCAGCGATGCAACTCATATTGCGAACTTGTTTTTCAAGGAAGTTGTTAGACTTCACGGCTTGCTAAGGAGTATTGTCTCTGATCAAGATACCAAGTTCGTGGGACATTTCTGGAGGAATTTATGGAGAAAGTTGGGGACAAGTTTGTCTTTTAGCTCAGCGTATCATCCTCAGAAGGATGGGCAGACAGAAATTGTGAACAGAAGCTTGGGATATTTTCTGAGGAGCCTAGTGACTGAACACCACAGTCAATGGGATCATATTCTACCACAGGCAGAATTTGCTTATAATGATTCGATCAATAGAAGCACAGGGCAGAGTCCATTCCAGATTGTACATGGAATGCAACCCAAGGGAGTTTCTGAATTGAAATATTCGGAACACAATGAATTCAAAAGTGCTAGTGCAGAGGACTTTGCAGAAGCAATGAAAGAGCTTCACAACCAAATTAAGGAGCGATTGCAGAGTTCAATCCAAGAGTATAAGCGCAGAGAAGATCAACACAGGTGAGAAATTCAATTTGAAGTTGGTGATATGATTCTTGCACATCTGAGGAAGGAAAGGTTCCCAAGCAGAACATATAACAAACTAAAGATGAAAAAGATTGGACCATGCAGATTCATGAAGAAATTTGGGGCAAACGCATATGAGATTGAATTACCCGATGGGATCAGAATTTCACAGATATTCAATGTTGTGGATTTGTACCCTTACAGAGATGAGGAAACAAGAACAGAGGATGAACAGGTAGAGGTTCAGTGGACCAAACAAATGCCTGTAGCTGAAAATCCACAGATGGAAAGTATAATTGACAAGAGAGTCAGCAGGAAGACCAGAAGAAAAGAGTATTTTGAATACTTGGTCAAGTGGAAGGGACATCCAGTTGAAGATGCCAACTAGGAAGATGAAACAAAAATTTAGAAGCTTGGACAGACCATGCAAGAGCTCATGAACAAGATTTCATGAAAATTTTCAAGCGAGAGAGTATGATGCAGGAGCATCGTAAGCAGCCAAACGACATGAAGGCGGAAGACAGCTGGAAGACCACCAGGGCATGTTTTTGAATTTTTTTTGAAACATTAATGTAGTGGTTAAAGGGAAGCGTACTTGCATATTGTAAATAGATCATGAGAGATTTGCTCTCATATGTAGAATGTAGAGCCATTTATGCATAGTTAATGAAAGTAGGTAGATTTGAATGATAGATTAGACAATTTTAGGAGCAGGAGGGAAAATGAATATAGACACCCTCGCATTTGTATCATAGTAGAGTGAAAATTATCATTAGAATAGCACAGAAGAGGAGAGATGCTGAGAGAGATGTAGAGAAGAACCCATGTACAGAAGCTTTGAATTAATATATGAAGCTTTGAATCAGACTCATGGTGTTATGATGTTTTTTGTGTATACATGTTGAATGGTGTGCTCATGGTTTTTTATTCTCTCTGTTATGAATTTGCTTTAATATTGTGTGTATGTAGGATTTCATGTTGAATGTTTGAAGTCTGAGAGAGAGAGAGAGAATGAGTTTCAATTGTTTCTCTTCCTGAGTGAGATTTCCTGCAAGAAGTGCAGTGAAACGTCCGCAAGGAGTGCGTTGACAAAGGTTTAGAGTTTATCTCTGAAAGCTTAGGAGGGATACCGATGTTCTCGTTCCAACAGAAGTGCAAGTGACGCACAGAATTTGTGAAAGGTGTGCGCAGGCTGGTTGAAAGTTAGAACTTATCAACTAAGGGGAGAGTTGAAGGACTGTTGTTGCAGAAGGTGCATAGAGTCGAAGAATCAAATACTTATAAGTATTTGAAAGAGTGTCACAAGGAGTGCGTGCAGGAGTTCTTTGGAGGTTTGAGTTTGTAACTGAAAGCTCAGGAGGGTCAGTACCTTTGAAAGTATCCAAAGGGAGACGGATATTGAAAATTTCTTGCAGAGGTTAAGTTCCAGTGAAAGAACATTGGTTTATTTCGCAGAAGCTGTCAAGGAGGAAACGAGCGGTCAAAATTCTCCGTGGAGAACTCGCAAGACCACGAGGACCATAGGATCCAGATAAGTTGTAGGGTGGTTAGAGGCAAGCGAACTCATCACTCTAGGATCTAGAATCAACATGGACCATTGATCATGCTTTGCACAAGACGTCAGATAATTTTGGCATTTCAGGGATCTTGACGATAAGGAGTTGAGCGCAGTGGAACGAAAGTCACGAGTGGCGACAGGAATTGGCGTGGATTTTGAGATTTTGGCACTTCGGGTGTCGGGAAACAAAAGAGGCAGCGCTTTGGGATCAAGAGTCCCAAAATCCTTGAAGAGTGACAGGTGGCAGGAGTCTGTGTCAGAGGTAAAAGACAACAGAGAAGATAGGTGGTGTACTTGTCGCTAGGCGGAGTCAAGACTTCGTTGACTATTTTGGGGTTTCGTAGGTTGGAGAGATGGAAGCCTTGCATCAGGATTTGTGAAGACGCGAATTCTGAAACTCTGAATCGTCGAAAAGTCCTATAGGGGAGCCAGCCTTTGCTGAACGCATCGGGGTTTGGCATTTTGGCATTTCGAAGACAAGAGATAGGGGTTCTTTGTTCTGAAATTCCAGAAATCGTGAAACATGATATGGCTGTGGAGAAACACTATTGTATGTGTGTGTGTTTCCCTGTGGGGAACACAAAGAGTCAATCCAACTCAGAAGGGTAGATTTAGAACGATCCTGCACGGACCTCAACCCAAGGGTTCGGGGGGTCTACATCATTCCTCTTCTTTATTCTCCTCTGGGAATGTGAATTAGTCTCACTACTAGACAATTCCTTGGAGTTGTGATTTTCCTCACTAGAGGATTGTTTCGTTAAATGTCTCTTGGCTCCATGTTGGGCCTTCTTTTAGGCGCTCCTCCTTGTGTGGCTACTTTCAGGACCATGCTTTTGTATCTCAGACATAATTTGGGTTTTCCTAGTATGATGTATGTCCACATTATTGGTTTTTGGTCCATGTTGCAACTGCCTTTGTATATCTTAAAGGATTTGCAGTAGGACTGCATTAATTTCAAAAAAAAAATCTTGTTCTTTTATGAGCCTTACATTGTCATCCTTACTACTCAGTAATTCTTCCATGAGGCTTCTTACAGTTTCATCCAAATCTGGAGGGGTTTCCAGCGCCCTCCTCTCATCATATTATTCTTCTCTATTGTGGGAGTTTTCCCCCAACTTATGGTTTGTCACCATTATTTACATTGTATTTTTCCTGATGCCCACTCATTGTTTGAGTGTTGATAAAACATTTTTTGTTAGTTAATTATCTACTAGTTTATGAACAACACATACAATTTGTAAGTTGAAGTCAGCTTCATTACTTGGAACACTAGCAACACACAATTCAGGTTTTTAAAACATGTAACAACAACATAAATTTGTGTTCCTCTCTTCAGTAGTGGTTTAAATAAGCTTCTTATGGACGGGGTAAGATAGGGTTTTACCCCTTAAAAGTCATGTAATAAAATTCTGTGTGACTCGTTCATGAACCCGAGAAGGCCAAGTGTTGTTGCTCGCTCTGACACCACTCTGTCACACACCTGACCCATAAGTACATTTTTAAGGGATGGGATATAAATTTTTCGCTTACCTCCGATGAATATGGTATCGAGGTCTAATCCCTTTCTCTCGATGGATAGTCTTGATGCATGCCAGACCTCTTGAACTTTAGTTAGGATCCATTTGGCACCTAAAGTTCACCAATCCTACTAGACCCCACTCGACTCGTCAACCCATTGAAGATTAACATGCACCATCAAAACAATGTTCTTAGTCATCATCAATTCTCCATGTCATCGCAGGGCACTTAGGCTTGCATGACTAGAGGATGACAATAGTCCCTCCCCTATAGTCCAATTAAAATACTTAATTAATATTTTGTAGAAAAACATTCTTTGGTAATTAATTACTTAAACCTCATTAAGGATAATTATTTTCCACAAACTAATTATCCCGTAATTAATTTTTTCTTAGCCTAATACTCATGGCTTGGTAATTACTAAGGTTTTACTTTCTCTTCCCCCCCCACCTGCTTAGAAGTAGTTTAGAACTAACTCAATAAATTAGTCATATGATAATTATGACTAATTATATTATAACACAATGAGGTTAATTTATCCATAATATACTTAAATTAATTAACCTCAATTAAGGTATATAATTGAATTCCTCCCCGACATGCAACTACATGCTGGATTTTTACGTAATTTAATATATACATATAAATATATGCATTTTTATTTATTTACTGGGGGGAATGATTAACTGTATTTAGTTTGGTATTTAATATTACAAATTTAGTCTTTTATTAATTATATTATAATATAATTCAATTTAATTATATCCAAGGAGCACTTAGGATTATCAATACCCATTAATACCTAAGCCTCTAGACTTCGGAGAAGATTCCTCATCGGGATTTTATGAATATACCCAAATCTCCTGAATGTCAGAGCTGCGGAGAGGGTTCCACTCCTAATATACCTTTGTGCAAATATAATTTATTATATCTTCATATAATATAATTAATTCCACTTAACATTCATTATAACATTGGGATACAGGAAAATAGGTTCGGCCTTCGGTCGTTTTTCTCTTACCCTCTATCTTCCCCAACATCCCAGAGTCCCAAAGCTCTAAACTCTTGGAGCCCTGAACTCCTGAAGGGTCCATGCTTACACGTGCCTTCGCATTAAATATTAAATTAAAAAGGGTAAAGAGGGTTTGTACTTTATTATGTGCCAATATCACAATAACTCATTTAAAGTATATAATATTATATTACATCTTTTTGGAGATTGCGCCCAGGTTTACAAGGTCTGCAATATTTTATTAATATTTAAAAATGAGAGAGAGAGAGAGAGAGAGAGAGAGAGAGAGAGAGAGAGAGAGAAAACTAGAGGTCAATCTCCTTCGGCTCTCCAACACATCCTTTATGCTCAAATATCTCGGAGTCCCGAAGCTCCGAAGTGGCCCCAGTTATCCACATTTCCATATTAATTAATATTTAAAAAGAGATAGCTTCATTCACATGTAACCATTTTAATAAACCTTAATATAATATAATTTATTAGTTATACTCCTTGAAAATTACGCCCAAATTTTAAATTCTCCAATATTTTATTAATATTTGACACGAGAGATAGAGAGAGTTCTCTGGGTCAATCTCCTTCGGCTCTCCCATGCATCCTTTATACTCAATTCTCTTAAACCCCTAGAGTCTCGAAGCTCCGAAGTGACCCCACTTGCACACATTACCACACCATTTAATATTCAAATGAGTTGGCTTCGTTTACATGTAATCAATTTAATAAATCTTAATATGATATAATATATTTATTATATCTCTCGAAATTCTCACCCAGGTTTAAACAATCTCTAATATTACATTTAATATTCAATATTATAATGAAGTAAAATATATTAGGGTCCATCGCTGCGGCTCTTTCACGCAATTATTCATTTTCATATAACCCGGAGTTCCGAAGTTCCAGAGGGGACCCACTTGTATTACAATGTAACATAAATAAAATGATTTATTTTGACTTATATATATATATATGGTAATAAAGGGGTATTATGTTAATTTGTGTTAATGGATCATTTTAAATTGCATACAATACAATTAATTATATTTCTTATCTTTTGCGACCTTGCACAGGGAAGATAGGGTTCGGGCCTTCAGCGACTTTGGCTTGTGAGTTCCATCACCCCAAACACCTCGGAGCCCTGAAGCTCTGAACTCCTGGAGTTTCGAAGACTACGAGAAGGTTAAAGTATTTGGTCATTGTTTCTTCCCTAGTGTGTTTGACATTAAAATGATAATAATAATTATATTCTTTTGGTCTCGGGTCTATTACGCTCCAGGGATTTTAGACTCCATTTTTAGAATAAAGTAATAATAACATTAATAATAATAATATGTAATAGACTTATATACATATATCTCCATATCCATGTATGGTTTTATTACCTTAAGGATTTAAATGAATTTAATTTCTCTTACAGGAAATAAGGAAAGGAGAAATATAAATTTTCAGTCTTTATAAAGGAATTTAATAAAAGTTTATGTTCCAAGGAAATTTCTCTATCCTTGAAATTAAATATAATTATAATCTCTCCCTTCTCGTGGATAAATGAGTAAAATTTTATTTCCTTATTACTATGGTTTACTACTCTTACTAAATTAAATGAAAATGGTCCTAATAAAAAGATTTACCTCCACAGTAAATTCGGTGTCTTTGCCAGGATTTACTGCCCACCAAAATTTAAGGGGATTCTTCCCAAATTTAGGAGATTTAGCACAATTTAAACATAGATGTTTATTTATGCCCCAAATAGAATTGAGAACTTTTGTATTTTAATTAATTTAGGCCAATTTCATGTTTATTTCCTAATTATTTTTCCTCAATAAGTATTTATAAGGACTTTTAATGTTTTCCCATATTTGGGATTATTTTGTAAAGTCCACACAGATCTGATATCTTCTAACTTTTATGGCATGGGATTTGTAGACATACTAAAATGGATCACAATTACGCAAAAGAATCACTCTCTCTTCTTTTAGAGTTGTTATAGATATTTTTAACTGTTCAGTCATCAGTTCCCAAGCATGCATTAAACTGTACAGCATAGTCATCCACAACATCCACTCCCAGAAATATTATTTTAGCACACATATAGTTAGGAGATAATAAATTAAATCAAAATAAATTCAACTAAGACCATTCTCTTTATTTTTCTTAAATTTCTCAAGTCACGTTTGTCAGAAATTAAACTTACATAGTTCTAAAACATAGTATAAAATTTTCTCTAATCCAAACACTATAGAGATTTAACAGAATATACTTATCTAGAAACCATATAGTGATACAACTGTTGAAAGGGGTGCCCTTTTCCACCCAATCATAGGCACAAAAACTCCTGGATGGATTTATCATTGGCCACCCCCTAGCTAGATCATGATGCTCTGAGAAATACTCTTCCATTATTCAACAATAGCTAGGGACGGAGGCCACTCTCCTCCTCCCACAGAAACTTAAAATATCAATTTTCTCTCCACCAAGAAAGGGGGTATGCAATGAGTGTTTCCTCAGTCACTCATCTTCTCTGCAACCCTTTTATCAACTTGGACTGAAAATGTTGCCCAACAAATTCTTGTACCCTTAACAAAATCGTTTTTCAGTTCTCTTTGGAACCAGAGAGTTGCACATGCTCTCCCTCTTCTGAAAATGGTAACCAAACTCGTATTCTTTCCTCCTCTCTTCTTCCCACGAATTTCCTCTCTTTTCTTTCCCTCCTCAGCAATATCTTGTGGTTCTAATTCCCAATTTCATGGGTCAGGTTAGGAATTTTTCAGATGGGTACTATGTCCATCTCCTAATTGACTCTTGAGGAGGACTTCCCAACCACCAGCATCACTGGTAATTTATTTTTATGGTTCAGAGGACTATTCCGGGTCTGAATAATTTAAATCCAGTAGAGTATTGGTCTAGTAGGGGTCATCTCAACCATTGTTGGTTCACCTCACCATCTCTCTCATTCATCATAATCTACCTTGGAAAAGTTGTTCAGTAGTTATGCAACACTTTCCATTTTATTTAGTAACAAAAACATACACATTGCCTTTTATAACAAAAACGTTCATCAATTCCAACATCCACACATATTCATTCTTCCCATAGTCTTTTAGCAGGTTATAGTTATATTTTCAAGCTGGCAGAAACATGGGTATTACAATGTGAATCTTGTATCAAGGGAATAACCACATTGCATACATTAATCATATCATCACATTAATAATCTAAGTAGCTTATATAATTATTTTCATCATTCATTTGTATCTAATCATAAATAAGAAGTCACAATATTGAAATTAGTTAATGGTCAAAAGGGGACGCTATGTAAGCCACCGTATTATCAACATGAGAGAATACATATGAACTAGAGTAGCATTTATCCATCTTAACCTCAAGTCTACTCAACACGGAAAAAAGATAAAAAACTGAAAGTGAAAACTTCAATATTTTTTCACATTAAGATAATATATAGTAAACATGGAAATTTGCAACTTGTCCTTTTTTAATCCACTTGATATACAATACATTCAAGGTTATGATGGAATTATTGTAATTTGAATATGATATGTAAAATAAATAGTATCTTTTTAATGGCATTATTTGTTTTAATGATGTGGTCGTTTAAAACAAAATTATTTCACATTTTATTTTATTTTATTGAGTTTACACATAAAAATATCAAAATTATAAAGTAATTCACTTTTATTGATATACTAATAATATTTGTACAACATTTTTTTAATAAGACAAATTACGATAATTTTCTAAGAGATTGAAACCCTAGCTCTACTTTCTTGGATGTAAACTCGTTCGTTGTTTGGCCTCTTCCCATGGCTTTGGCTTCGGGAGACGCCATGGCATCTCCCTCCCTAGATGTCTCTTTAATCTTCTTCCTAGTAGCTTCTATCAACAAGTTCGTCAAACCGCTGCCCTCCAAGTTTTTCAAAAAATTGGATGAAATCCCCAAAGTCCTTGTCCATCCCTTGAATTCCCACAATATGGCTCTACGCCTCACAGAAAATGGTCATATCAGACAATTCACAATGATGTGGGCATCCCTAAGGGACATGTCCCTCCAAGTCAATAAAAATTGACACCCCTAATAAAAGGGAATCTCTTAGATTCTTTTTGTGGCAAGGGGTTCTTCACATTTTTGTTTGAAGAGAAGGTGGATCATGATTTGGTCTTTCACAGTGGTCCTTACTTCATGGGCATCATATGGATGTATCTCAACTAATGGAATTCTGATTTTAACCCCAAAAATGTCATTCCTTCAGTGGTTGTAGTGCGGGTGTGGCTACCATATCTTACATTACATTGTGGGAACGATGATATTATTAGAAATACATGCAACACTTTGGGTAGGTACATTGGTCACATCAAACCTTATGATGACATGCAATAGTGCACCTGCATATATGTCAAAGTAGACCTGGAGAAAGGCCTCCATGAAGAATTGCAACTCACTCTAGATAATTGGATGTATGTCCATCATATGGACTACAAATAGTTTCGATTCAAATGTAAAACCTGCCATGAATAAGGAAATTTTTACAAGAACCATATGAAGGAAGATCCTAAACAAACTCTACCTGAATCCAATGACCAATCGAAGATTGCCAAGAAAATGAGACAAGCAAATAAACAGGCAATGCAACCACAACAAGGGAAGAATCAGTTAGCCACCTCCCAGCATCCAGCCACAAATTTGGATCCTTCTACAATTCCTCCGACAGGTGTGGGGATAGGGAGGAATGATCTCATGTTTAGATAAATCGTTATGAATCCCTCTACAATAAAAAGGAGGAACCCCTCTTGTAAAACTAGAATGACCCTAATACTAATAACAATGGGGATTCAATCTCCCCTGGTAGGGAGGGATTCCTAGAAATGTTTATCTCCCCATAAAGCAATGTATTAGTCTACATGAGGAACAATGAATTTCCCCCTAAATAGTCTAGCTAGGGGATTGAAATCCTATACATCCCATATGAAGAATTCATTTCAAAAATATCTAAGGTTGAAACTAACAAAGAAACTTCCCAGAGTGCACCTTCAAGAAAGGTGGGAAGAAATTCCATTAAGCATAGGCGAGAGATGAAAACCAATAAGGAAAATTTTTTGGGTACCCAAGCTACCCTATATGGAGTCTTCTGAAAAGAATCGAGAGAAACAGGGAACCAAGGAATATCTAATCCCCCCAGGGGGGGAACCCTAAAATATCAGTTAAATGATGAAGGTAATTTCTTGGAACTATTGGGGATTGGGGAGCATCAATAAAATGGGCTTAGTTAAATACTTAATTAAGACATAAAGGCTTCAAGACTTAATTAAAGACTTAAATTTAAGACATAAATCCTTTGATAAAGAACCAACATTTGGTGCATAAGTAAAGTACAATCCATTAGTTACAGTGGTGCCTCTGGGGGTATCTAAACTCTTTGGAACACTAGGATTTTTCAGTTTGAGAAATATCATTCTACCCAACATTGGCTTCTGGTAAGTCTCACTCATATTCCCACCAGTAAATATGTCATTTTGATTAATGTATACATGTCAAACCTTTCTTAAGAAAAATATATTTGTTGGAACGCTCTCCTGCATCTTCAAGATATGATTCTTGGATCAAATTGCATCATAGCGGGGGATATAAACACCACCCTATCCCAAAAATAAAATAAAGGCGCAACATCATCAGGGATCACCTATTCTAACAAACAAATCATCCTGGGTCACATTGTTGCCAGGATAGATAGATTTTTTCTCAGTAGCTCCTTTATGGAAGACTCCTTCTCTTTTTCCTCTAAAAATATCCCCTAGGTTGGCTCTAATCATCATCCTATTTCTCTCCTCCTCATGGACCCTGTTTATTTGGGTCCCATCCCCTTCCACTTCAATCCCCTTTGGATTCAAGACCCTTCTTTCTTTGATCTCGTTTTGTGTTCCTGTTGCTAGTGGATTCTAGGCTCTTTGATGTTTATTTAGGAGTAGAAGATGAAAAATACCAAAATGGCCTTCAAAGAGTGCGCTAAAACTAAATTCAAAACCATGAAGCTATAGATTAGTGAATTACTCAAGCACTTGGAGGATATTCAGGGAAAATTGGAAATGGAGTAGGTTTCCTAGGCCTTACTATAGGAAGAGTGGGACACCTTCCACCATTACCAAAAAACATTGAAAGAAGAAGAGGAAAAGTGGAGGCTCAATTCTAGAAGCATGTGGCTTCAGGAAGGGGAAAAGAACACTAAATACTTCCATCGACAAACTAAATCTAGGATATGGAAAAACAATGTCCAATAAATAATGATAGGAGAGGGTTAGGTTATCACCTCTTTTGACCAAATCAAGGTTGAATTGTTCAAGAATTATTTTAGAGGCCTATATATAGAATAAAATAAAGTTTGAACAAGAGGAAAAGGAAAAGTTGTTGGAAAATATCCCTTCTATGATCAATTTAGAGGAGAATGAAGACTTAGTTTGAGCCATCATAGAGGAAGAGATATTGGGGGTAATTCAACAAATGGAATCAGATAATGCCCATGGCCCAGTTGGTTTCATAGATCATTTTTACAAATGATATTGGCACATCATAAAGTTTTCCCTCGTCGGGATGGTGCAATGTGTCCATCGCTCCTCATGCATTAGGGGTAGTACCAACTCTGCTTTCCTAGCCCTGATTCTAAACAAGTTTAATCCCTCCTCTTTCTTGAGATTCATACCAATCTCAGTTTGCAACATTTCATATATAATCATTTCCAAAATTGTTTCCAATAGAATAAAATTGTTCCTTCCCGAGAGTATCTCTCCTAATAAGGGAGGTTTTGTTGGAAAAAAGGAAAATCGTAGATAGTATCATCCTCATCCAAGAAATCATAATTCTAGTATATCCCATGAATAAAAATGGATGATCATCAAGATTGGCATGGCTAATTCCTTTGACAGAGTTAGGCACAACTTCCTTTTTCAAGTTCTCTGCAAATTTGGTTTCGGGGAGGGCTTCATCAATTGGTTATTTTCATGTATCAATGGCCCCTAGATTACTCCCTTAGTAAATGTACAAACCATGTATTTCTTCAAATATTCCAAAGGTTTGAGACAAGGGTTCCCTCTTTCTCTGATCATGTACATTCTAGTGGCCAAATATTTGAGCAGGAAGCTTGAATCTAGAAAAAAGAGCAAATAACATTTATTACATCAGAATCGCTCAGGGGACAAAGAGAATAAACCATTCCCAATTCACTTCCACTTTCATCACCACTCGTGTCAAATATTCAATGGAACTATTAACTAGATCCTTAGGAGGCCTTATCAGTAGTGCCAAAATCCATCTATATGCTTGGAACATCAGCACCAGACTTATCATTGCAATTGAAAGAATCCTTGAATTCACATTTGAGGAAAACCAGTAGTCCTTTAAATATGTACGTATCCATCTTTGTATTCACTCTCTATATTCATACTCTTGGAAATATATATTGACAAAAATTAAAACTAAATTTCTCCAGTGGGGCACGCAATGGCTCAATCCAGCGGGTTGTCTCCTTATAGTAAAATAGGTTTTGTTTTCTCTCCCCATTTTCAGTTTCTCCTCCCTACTAGCCTTGACATGTGTTCAACTTTACCTAGCATAGAAAATCATAGGGTTATTTTGGTAGGGTGGCAAGTCCAACCTTAAAAGGTTCCATTTGGTAAACTGGAATAATATCAAAGCCCCTAAGGTGCATGGGACGATTGGAATTAAGGCCCCAATATTAATTAATGTTGGATTAGGAGCAAAGATGTTGTGGTGACTTATTACTGGAAGAAGGGACTGGTGGAAAAAAGTGATTTTCATTAAATATTTTTCTAGGACATTGGCTCATTGTTTGGATCACATGTTTGATGTACAAAATAATTCTCAAATATAGTGTTTCCTCAAGCTCTCCCTCCCTATCCTCCAAATCCAAATGAGTTGGATCCTTTGGGATTCTAAGAATGTTAATATTTAGCAATATATTATAATGGGGAACCCCCTACTTCTGTCGGAATATTCACCATCTTGAGGAGGGGGTGAATGATGTGAAACACTTTACCAATTTCATTCACAAAATTAACTTATCAATGATTCCATTTAACATATCATAAACATATAACCATAAGCAATGCATCACATCGAGATCAACATATACGGTACACCAAAATTTTACATATGAGGCAAATGGGAGAGAAAACCATGGAATGCTGTTATATATCAAAATATTACATTCATAGAGCATTGACTTCCAAATTCTATAGCATAGCTGGAAGGGCTCCAGCCAGAAGGAATCTACAACTCCCTAAATTCTCCAACTTCAAATTTGGAAGGGAGGATCCAACCCCTGATTTGGGAGCCAACCTAAAGGGATCTCCAACTCCCTGTTCCTAGAAAACCAGCCAGAAGGTGAGCCAGCCCCCCTAGTTTAAGGCACCTGGCTGAGGAGACTTGATCTCCTACCTTGCCACCACAACTGCCGATATAATTGAGACTCAGCTTTTATCATTGATAATTAATATGTTCAATTTCGATAATCAACACGTAACAACGATGTCAGCCTATCAGCATTAGTATTCTTGATATTGGTATAATCATCATCATCAAAACCATATGCCAAGATAAAAAAGAACATATCTCAAAACATATACTTGGTACTTATAACAAGATGTAC
This sequence comes from Picea sitchensis, assembly GCA_010110895.2. NCBI lineage: Eukaryota > Viridiplantae > Streptophyta > Pinopsida > Pinales > Pinaceae > Picea > Picea sitchensis. Next base: position 22,457 of record SNQJ01S0098748.1, on the reverse strand, counting down.
CTCAAAACATGTACCAATCATGTCCCAAAATATTCCTCAAACATGTGTCATAACATCCATGAATCATGTACCAAAGATATGCAATCATATGCCATATTACTCATGATATTCCTCAACCCATGTACCAAATATGTGCCTCAAACATAAACCAATCATCCAAGAGTGTACCAAAACATCAATATATATACCTCTATTATGTGCATCAAACCCATATGCCATATTACTCATGATATTCCTCAACCATGTACCAAAATATGTACCTCAAAAATACACCATATCATCCAAGTATGTACCAAAACATCCAATATATATACCTCAACCATATGCATCAAACCATGTGCCACAAGACTCCAAGACATGCCACAAGCACGTACCAATACATGTTCCAAAACATCCAAGATATGCATCCAACCATATACCTCAAGCATGTGCCAAGAATTGATGAAATTCCTCTAACAATATGCCAATACATTCCTTAATCATGTACCAAATCACAAATATACAAACCTCAAAAACACATAGAGAACCATACCTTTCAACATGTGAGAAACTTGGTGCATACCATCATAGACCTTCATACCTTCTTCATCTTCAACAACAAGATAATAGCATCTTCATCAAAATTTACCTCATTCTCACGAGACTAGTTTTTGGATTATTCACAAACCCTAACTTTAAAAAAGAATAACTCCATCCATGTAATGAATAAATATATGAAACTTGTACCCAATATGTTTCATTATCTTCTCTGAAATTCCTGCAAGCCTCACTCCTTGAATCGTCCCTGAAAACGAGTTATAGGGAAAATGGAAGACCTTGCTTAATTCTAACCTACTCTGGAGAGTGAACTTGTAGATAATTCCACGCACTAAATATTTGATATATTGTTCTGAAACATGCAAAAAACATACTAGGGACTGTAATATTTTCCAATGAAATTGTTCTCACCGAATTTGGATCTTCTATGAAGAAGTTATGATTGTTTTTCTCAGAACACATGTTTGAGACTAGTTTAAGAATTAGTCAAAAACCCTATCTTCCACAGCGTGTATCTCCAAAAATACAATGACCCTGAAGATGAATTTTTTACCAAAGATACCATGATGTGTCTTCTAAATAGAGTCCAAGTTTCTCTATCTGAATCATTCTAGAAAAAAAAATATAGCGAAAAATGGTAAGATGACCTTTAAATAACATACCTTAGAACGTATCATCACAAAACTTCATCCTCCCTTGGAATCTCACCCTTATTCACTTCATCTTCCCTCTAAAATTTGCCTCAAATCTCCTTGGTAACCTCAGATAAAAATTACTTGAGTTGTTGTAACAAATGAACTCCTAGGTTCCTTATTTATACTAGATCTGGCACCCTTTTTTTAGGGTCAACTTGACCCAAATAAAATTCAATTTAATTTTTAATGTTTATTCCATTGGGTTCGACTTTACCAAAAATATCCTCAATATTTATTTTAATATTCATTTCAATGGGGCCAACTTGTAACTTCTTGTTTGCAACACTTTTTAGGGGCTGACTTGTAACTTTTTTTCCTTAGATCTGAGGCTTCTTCATTTGCTTTCAGGGCTTCATCTTGAAGAGGCCATATCTCCTTAACCGTGAGGAACCAAATGGTGTACCACCTACCATTGGAAACAACATGGCTAGGACTATCCATATATGAGTGTTTTTCATGCAATTGCAATGTCCTTCATCCTCTTTTCCTTCAAACAACTTTGGGCTTCATGACCACACATATGAGGCTTCTTAACCACTTGGCCATGTTTCCAGGGTTTCTTGTAGACTTCTTCAAAGCATCTTTTCATGAGGGTTATGCTTAGAGCTATGCCATAAGGGGACCACTTTGGAGACTTCTTCAAAAACAACCATTACTTGTACTTCTTCTAGAGTTTACATCAATGACAACTAACTTTCGAACAATATCCCCCTTTGACATTGATGGAAACACTCATACTCCCCCTATGAGATTTCTCTGGATCTTTCTCATCTCATGTTTCTCTCCCCCTTTGACATCAATGGAAAAAGGTAACACCTTTTGATGATTTATCTCCCCTTGTATTCTTTTTCAAGATGTCATGTAGTTCAATTTGGGGCTTCCTGTATATGCTTTATTTCTTCACTTCTAGTGCTCTTTGTCCATTAGTGCTTCATGTTACTATAATCTACTTATGTATATGAAAATAATTCATGTTAAGGTTCCTTCAGCACTTGTCTTGAATTATTCATGGCTTGTCAGCGTCACTGAGTTGACATCAATGAAATAACCATACAACAATCTTCTCTTGAAAGTATAGCTCTTCTTGATGATTTATCTATGTCTTGTTGTACCCTTCACTGCTTGCCTTCCTGTGACTAGCTAGTTTCACCTATCAATATGATTTACTTCTGAGTCATATGATTTCATTCACTGTCATGTATCCTCTCTAGTTTATGTCAAGTATTGTCTTCTAGTCCTTCCAAATATCTCATGAAATAATCTGTGTCCATATGTCATAACATTTGTCCATGACTTTGCTACTCAAATGAACATGATGTTGACCCATCTGTCACTTTACTATTTTGAATACTTCTTTGAATCTGTTGCAATTGATCACTACATATTCAGCACTAGTCTTCTCAAGCTAAATAAAATATGTGCACTAGTCTGCTCTATTAAACTCTACAAGTCGGCATGGGGATGTGTTTTCAGAACCAATCTATCAAAAAACATTATTTACCTCTTCCATCAGGTCATTATGAATCTGCCTTCCAAAAATATGCAAAAAAACACTTCAGACAGCTCAAAATATAGTTCTCTAATATTTAACTGTTGCTCCCTCTCTTCAACATTCACATTTATTGGGGCTCTCCAAGACGGATGGCTTAGAACAATGGATGAATTCACTTTGTTGCAGAGTCATATTCCTCTTTGCTTGTATATTCATCATGATCTTGTACTAATGCAAATCCTGAGAGTATGATCTTTGGGAGTACTTCATTCACCTGCTCTTCATTTTCCTGCTCTTTTTGTTCTTACTTTCTTCTCCAAAATTCCGTGTACTTGATATCAGTGTTTTTCTTCGTGGAAGAATTCATCATGCTTTTACAATCATGATCTATGTGTCCATAGTTGTGGCATTTGTAACATTGAATATTGTTGGGGGGCACATAAACATTTCTTTATTGAACATTTCTTCCATAAGCTCTATAATCTACATCTTTATATCTAAAGTTATTACATGTAAAACGATAACCATAAAAGAAACTTAGATACCTGGAAGTAAATGATCCTCTTTGTGATGTAGTCCTTCTAAATTCATACCTTTCATGATCACAATCATCTCTTCTATTGTTTCCTTCACACGGATTGAAGCTGATCCCTGAAAGTAGAATATATTATTGGATATACATCTCTTTTGTAATATACTTCTTGATTCGTCCCCGAGGTGTAGGAGATTCGGTGACGGAGTGTGTTGTTAAGCCACTCTGTGTTGAAAAGTCACTGGTTCGAAACCTACGGGGAAAAAAAAAATCCAACCATGTTAAGGGTTGGTGTGGCTCAAGTCGGGTGCGATCCCCGGGTGATTTTGACGGCTTAGATGCCCTTGAGTCACAGTTTCTCAAGCCAAAGGTTAATCTCGATGCCAAGAAGGTCCTGACCAATTAACAAACAAAAAAAAAATACTCTTCTTGATTCTTCTGGAAGGTTATCCTTTTAGGGCTCACATTATTCCTTCTTGATAGGTCCTCTGATGATTTCTGCATAACTCTTAGCCTTCTCTTCATTCTTCATTTCCATCATCCTGAGACATTTTTCTTCAACTTTATTTACCAGTGGTGTGGAGTTTCCCCTATGTTCAATGTTCTTGTTGATCTTGACAACTTCAACCCTTAATGTGACAATTTCTTCTTCAAGCTTCTCACAATATTCTTCCTTCTTCATCATTTGGATCTTCATAACTTCTTTCATTCTCTTTTCTTCTTCAACTTGTGTCTTCAAGGAGATGATTTCTTCTTCAAGTATTCTTTCTTGTTGACTAAATTTTTCTTCAAGATTTTTAAATCCTCAGATCTTTCCTTAAGATGACTTATCAAATTTATTCTCTCTTTTGTGCTTCCTTTCTGTGTGATATTATTTCGGCTTCCAAGCATTATTTCTCTTTCAACTGATCCTTGAGGGTTTCTTCAATCACTTTTGCTTCTTCCAGTTGAGCTTTAGATTTATGATAATCTGTTAGGATTCTTCAAACAATTTTTTTAATTCTTCCTTGAGAGACTTTCTTTCCTTCCTTTCTTTTATTAGCTCACTTAAAACACTGATTAGTTCAGCCTCAAAATCCACTATGCATTTTTCACAATCTTCTTCTTATGGATCTGTATGACATGATGAGCACCTTTCTTCTCACTCTATCCATGTATCTTATTTATCATGATCTCGCTTTGTGATACTATGAGATCCTTTGGAATAGATATTATGTAGATTATCTCAAATTTATTTGGATGATGAACATTGTCCCACTTTATATTTTACTAGATCAGGTAATCCTTCCAAGATGAAATCCATTTCTATTTTGTTGTTTCTTTTTAATTCCTTCTTGGCTGCAGTCTTTGGTTTATTTGAAGTGGTGTATCTTGTAACAATTGATTGCCAAATGTCAAACCCTTGTCCCTGTAAAAATACTTTCATTCTTATATTCCACATCTCATAGTTCTGACCATCCTGACCATCAAACATTGGTATTCCATTATTTGTGTATCTATTATCCATGATCTACCTTCCAGAGGTTAGACTGTCTCTGAAGGAACCTTTCTCTAATACCAATTGTTGGAATATTCACCAATATTGAGAGGGGGGGTGAATCAGTATTGAGGCATTTTACCATTTTCAATCACAACATTAACTTATCAATGATTCCATTCACTTATTATTTTACTTAACATATCATAAACATATAACCATAAACAATGCATCACGTCATATCAAAAGATACACAGTACACCATAATTTTACGTGGAAACCCAAATGGTATAAAACCACATAATGATTTCTTATATAAAAAGATTGCATTCATAGGAAGCACCAACTGGAAGGATGATCCAAACCCCTATTTATAAGTTCCAACCTAAAGGAAGTTACAACTCCCCAAATTCTCCAACTCCAACTCGAAGGAGGCTCCAACCCCCTGATTTACAAGCTCCAACTTGAAGAAACATCCAACTCCCTATATTCTCCAGCTCCAACCAGAAGGAGGCTCCAACCCCCTAGTTTACAAGCACCAACCTGAAGGAGAATTCGATCTCCTACCTTGCACCACCCTGCACCCCTGAAATATAAATGAAGACTCAACCTGTCACTGAAACTATCATTGATAATGAACTTGTCACTATCATTGATAATCAACCTGTCATTGTCACTGATAATCAACCTGTCACTAATGATGTCATTGATAATGATGCATTATCATCATCAAAAACAATATGCCAAGATCACGAAGAAAATCTCTCAAAACATATTCCCAAAATCACCAATATATGTCTCAAACCATGTACCAAGCATGTGCCAAAATATAAAATATTCCTAAAACATGTGTCATCACATACATGAATCATGTACCAAATATATGCCTCAATCATATGCCATATTACTCATGATATGCCTCAACCATGTACCAAACGATGTACCTCAAACATACACCATATCATCCAAGTTGTTCCTTAAGTATGTACCCTCCAAGATATGCCTCAATAATGTACCAAGACATGTTCCAAAACATCCAAGATATGTATCCAACCATATACCTCAAGCATGTGTCAAGCATTAATGAAATTCCTCAAACAATATGTCAATACATGCCTTAAGCATGTGTCAAATCACTAAGATACAAACCTCAAAAACACATAGAGAACCATACCTTTCAACATGTGAGAAACCTAGTGCATACCATCACACACCCTCATACCTTTTTCATCTTCAGCAACAAGAGAATAGCATTATCATCAAACTTTACCTTAGTCTCACGGGACTAGTTTTTGTATAGTCACAAACCCTAAATTTCAAAAAGAATAACTTTGTGCCTATAATGAATAAAGCTATGAATCTTGTACCCAATATTCATCAATATCCTCTATGAAATTACTCCAAGTTTCACTCCTTGAATCGTCCCTAAAAAGGATTTATAGTGAAAATGAAAGACCTTGTTGAATTATGGCCAATTTAGGAGAGTAAACTTGTAGAGAATGTCACATGTTGAATATCTTATATTTGGTTCTGAAAATCATAAAAAACATACTATGGACTGTAATATTTCCAATTCAATTGGTCTCATATAATTTGGATCCTCTATGAAGAAGTTATGATTTTTTTTTCTCATAACACTTGTTTGAGACTAGTTTCAAAACTACTAAAAAACCATGTCTTCCACAGTGTGTATATCCAAAACTACACCGACCCTGAAAATGAATTTTTTACCAAGAGTACCATTATGTGTCTTCTCAATAGCCTCCAAGTTTCACCATTTGACTCTTTCTAGAAAAACATTCATAGCGTAAATAGTAACATGACCTTTAAATAGCATACCTCATAACATATCATCACAAGGCTTCATCCTCCCTTGGAATTCCACCCTTCTTCACTTCATATTCCTTCTAAAATTCGACTCAGGTATCCTTGGTTACCTCAGATAAATATCACTTGAGTTTATGTAACAAATGAACTTCTAGGTGCCTTATTTATACTAGATTTGACACCCTCTTTTTAGGGCCAACTTGACCCAAATAAAATTCAATTTAATTTTTAATGTTTATTCCATTGGGGTCAACTTTACCAACAATATTCTTGATATTTGTTTTAATATTCATTTCAATGGGTCCAACTTGTGACTTCTTGTTTGCAACACTTTTTAGGGGTTGACTTGCATCTTTTTTCCTTAGATTTGAGGCTTCTTCATTTTCTTTCAGGACTTCATCTTTAAGAGGTCATATCTCCTTAACCATGAGGAACCACATGGTGTACCACCTACTGTTGGAAACGACATGGATAGGACTATCCATCTATGAGGTTTTTTCATGCAATTCCAATGTCCTTCATCCTAGATTTCTTCAAATAACTCCAGGCTTCATGACCACAGCTCTAGGGCTTCTTAACCACTTGGCCATATTTCTAGGGCTTCTTGTAGACTTCTTCAAAGAATCTTCCTATGAGGGCAATGCTTAGAGATATGCCATAAGGGGACCACTTTGGAGACTTCTTCAAATACACCCATTACATGAACTTATTCTAGATTTGAAATCTAGGGTTGAAATCAATGACAACTAACTTTCCAACTCCTTCAGGATCATGCCTTACATCTACTGAAAGCTCGGCCGGACAATCATGGAAAGTCCTCACTCTTTAACATCTCATATTGATCTAGACCTTCAGATTTCTAGCATGACTAGGACTTTGGGGTTGCTCCCGTGCATCACAAATACCTCACTCATACTCTTTCCCTCAGTTTACATGGATGTACCCCTCAAAAATTGGAAATTAAGGACTCAAGTGGTTGGGGATCACAATAATACTTTTTTTCTAAAAGGTTATGAGTTATATCTCTCTCAGTTAAAGCTCCCTCCTAAGAGTGTAATTTGGCATCATGTCTGGCACCCTAATGGCCTTCCTAAAATCAACATTTTTTGTTGGACCTTGGTGCATGGGAAGATCCTCGCAAGAGAAAAAGAGGTATCGAAGGGCCCTCCAGGTGTGTCCTTTGTTTCTCCTCTTTTGAATCTTCATCTCACCTCTTCTTGGAATCTATTTTTTCCAAGCCTTTTTTCCAAAAAACATTTCAATGGATTGGTCATAGAGTCTAATGATCATCCTCCTTGGACCATGTAACACCCGGTTTCCCCTAGTTTGTAATTATAACTATATTGCCCAGCGAATTATGGAAAAATCAAAAGTGTGAATTTTTTATTTAATGGACCTTTGTATAAAAGGTCGATGAATGTAAATTATTTTATTTTAATAGAAAATGGATACATGTTACATGACTGCTAGAAAGGGGACATGCTAAGAAGAGACCATGAATGCTATGAAAAGTTGGTGGAGGGGACCCATAATGGTTGCGTTAACCTCCACCGAACCAATACCTTGCTATATTTAATTTCTCAGATCAGAACAACCCTTTGACCCAAAAATGAATTACAGTCAGGCTGGTAGGTGGGAAGACTTCTTTAACAGTTAATGAGGGGATGGGGAAAACCGCCCATCAATAAGGCTTCCAGACCTAACCACGGGCTAGGAATTGGAGCCACACACAATCTTGTTGAGGAAGGTAAGAAAGGAAGCGTGGTGGGTGCAGAGGAAGACCTGCAAAGAGTGCAGAGACGAGAGTCGGAGTTCTCGATTCCGAGGGAGGACTGAATTGGAGTGAGTTATGATCACAAAAAATAGAGACTGAGCCGAGAGAAGGAGAGTAACCTTCATCCCTATCTATTTTTGTAATGGGAGAAGGAGAGAAACCTTTGTCCCTATCTATTTTTGTAATTGGGAGAAGGAGAGTAACCTTCGTCCCTAACTTCCATTGAGTTGGAAGGAAGAGATTGAATCTCAAAGCATCATGGTCTAATCTTGGAGATGGTCGGTGATAAATCCATTGGGAGTGATTGAGCCTATGGTTGGGTGGAAACGAGCACCCCTTTCAGCAATTACATTACGCCTTATGGTTCTGATAAGTGTTTTCATGCCTTGTGCTTTGAATTGGAAATAATGGTTGCATGCGTGTATTTATAGGTCTATAAATGGTTTCTGTATTAAATGATTAAGTTTTGAGTATATATTCATTCCATTGACAACATATACTTCTGTTTGATTTTCCATATACTCGTGTTCAATCCTCGGCGGCGCTTTCTCCAAAGAACTACATCTTCTTTCTAGAGTCGGAGCATGCCTCTTGGCATAGCTACCGTTTGGTAACCTCACAAGGTTACCTTTCCCTGACTAAGAGCTTAAATCTCCATGATTTAGGAAGGAGTGCCCTTCAGACCAGTAGTCTAGGAGACTTTGAACTCACACCTAAGACCTTAACCAAAATCCCAACTAAGAGAGGGGATTATAGCCCAAGAGATATCTGAAGACCCACGTGACCTAGGTCTAGGGACCCTACACAAAAAGAAGTTAGCTCATGAAGGTTTTAGAACCTTGGATCTTGAAGCTCTAAGATGTCAAAATTGTATGATAGTCAAGTTACCCGAACCATTGATGACTTAAGAATCTTACAGCGAAGATGGAAGCGAGTCGTTTAACGGGAGGAGAGGCCATCCTGATCATCAGATCGAATCGAACAATCACTGGGGTTAATGAATGAAACACCAGACGCTCAATTAAATCGATGGTTGGGAATCATTGCATAATGCGAAGGTGAAATTAGCATACATTATAGTTCACGGCCCGCAATCAACCCACATCATTGATCTCATCAAAAATGGGAAATCAACGACTAGGATTTGTCTAGAGTTGAGTGAGCACTTCCCAGATTGCGGAGGTTGAATTCTGTAATCACTGTGAACCGTCGATCTATGAATGAAGATCAAGGGTGGGGAATCACTGCGGAGCACGAAGGTGAAAGTAGCAGACGTTCTAGTTCACGGCCTGTAATTCACCAACATCATTGATCTCGTCGGATTGGAAGATCAACGACTCTGGTTTGACCAAGTTCGGTGAGTACTTTCCAGATTGCAAAGGTTCATCTCTCTGATAAAGAGTATGCACGTTGGGGCCCACAATTACTGTGAATCGTCGATCGGCGGCCACCTCAGTATTGGTCGAATCACGACCGCCAGACCTTAAGCAGTTGTGAGAGGGATGGTCGTGAACCCTTAGGAAATCTGTGGAGTAACAGAGTCCTTCGATATCATCGGTCTGAGAGAATGCTGGGATCTAAAGATGTCTAAAAATAACCTTAGTTTAACATTAATTTATCAACATGAGGATTCATCTTTTATCTCAAGAATATCATCAAAGTATATGCAGATAGCTCGTAGAGGCTAAAATCATGTAATTAAAGAAAACCTGAGTTTATCCACAATCAAGTTCCTTAAATGTTCATTAAAGATTATGAAACTAAGATCTTACTTAACAGAATTGAAATCTGATTACTAACATGTTGCAATTGAAAAGGAACTAACTAATCTGTTGAATTCATTTAACTAAAAAGCAGTAATTGAATCTAAATAAATACTTGCAAAATTAACTATTAACTATGAATCAAATTGCTAGAAAGGAAATAGTGAATTACTCTATCTATGGAAAGAAACAACAATTGTAATCTAATCAAAAGGAACAGCAAATGTAACTTAATGGAAAGGAACAACAATCGTAACTTTAACTAAAAGGAACAACAAATGTGAATCTAAGTAAAAGGAACAGTGCATACAAAAATGTCAGGAACTGTCAAGAAGTCAACTACAGCAATGGAAATTGGAATGGTAAACAATAATACTCGAGAGAAATGTCTATCTTCTGTATGCAAACAGCATAAAATCATTAACACACCTATGCATTCGTCTTAACTATTATAAAAGAGAATTGGATCATAAAACAGAAAGAAAACTGATACAATTACAGATTTGAGACATTATCTCCTTTAGACAGGGCCCTTTGTCTTCAGAAGCATTGTTGCTAGAAACTCAGTATGTAGAAATGGTGAAAACGTTCAAAGCTTTTATTGATTTCATAGTTGGTGCAACATTCACAAAAACTGCTTGCGCAGAGTAATTCTGAGTTCTGAATACTTGGATACAATTCTTATATTATCCTTTCAGGATCTATTACCCTCTATATATACAATAATCTGAGTAAATTAAGCCATCCTGAGGATCGAGAGATCCTCAGGATTGCTTTACTATTATAAAGTTACAATATATAAAATCAATAATCTTCAAAACTGCTTTGTGCCAAAAGTCCTCAACCTCCAATAGCTTACGTATCTTCAAGATCTCCTTTTCTATTTCGGTTTTGACAATATTTATCCAATCCTGTAACATATTCAAACAATTCCATTCGTATTTTAGAATCTATTTAATATAACTTCAATAATAACACTAGAAGACATATCAATCATTTTCTATCCTATTTATCCCTAATTACTAGAAAAGTCAATCAAGATTATATCATGAGTTGTAAGAATAAGGGAGATATTTGTACCTTTTTCATAACCCGACATACCCCCTAGCTTACCTTCTTGCATGTCCTCATGCAAGCTAAGATCTTACATGTAAAGCAGTGATACTGTAAGGAGGAAAAGTTGGTTCACCAAGTCTCCTAAACCCATTACTTCTTTTGAGCTCTACAAAAGCAGCATCCTCCCTCTTCTTATTAATTTGATAATCCTTCTGGTAACTTTCTGGAGGAAAACAAAGGATAGGGGGATTATATCTACACCCAATGCAAGCAGGCCCTTCCTCCTGGAGCAGTCTAGAATACCTTTCCACTATGTAGGTAGCTGCAAAGAAATTCCTGAACCCAAAGGGTTCCCTACTTTTGACTTCACTGGAGGATGCATCCCATCTCACCTTAGAGGAAGCAAGGGATTCCTCTTTGAGTTCCCTAAAATATATGATGCCTGAACGTATGACCTATCGTTGATGGATGGGGGATAAAGAGTCCATGACCCCCCTCCCTTTTCATGAATGTCTTATGTTGCATAATGGCGAGGAAAGGATTTTGGGGCTGATTCAAAGATCTATCCCCATTTCTCTGTTTATAAAATTCTTGTGAGATTTGCCCCATATGACTTGGTTCTTAGTGAAGGAAAGGAATGCTTGAAATTGTATATCCCCAATAAAAGGACCAAGTTTGTTTCCCATGTCATCTTCCAAAATGAAGTTATGGAAGTATAGATTCCTACATGAGTATTGCATATATTTCCTTCTCAAACATGAAATGAATTTCGGGGAGACTGAGTGGAAAGAAATGTAATTGTCTTACCTTCTCTGATGGATTTTACCCTTAACAATAGGTGGCATTCAGTAATAATGGGGTATAATTAGTAGTAGGATCTCTACAATTGATGGCATCCGAGTAGACATCACAGATTTCTTTGATTTTCTCAAAATCTTTTTCCAATTGGTTTTGTACCTTCTTCACCTTCCCTTGGGTTCTGGTGAGCTCATCATAAGTCTCACTTTCTGTTACTAATAGGTCCTTTAGTTGTTTAACAACCTTTTGATGTTCAACCATAGTGACCATCTCCTCTATAGGTTGAGCCAATTCTTGTTGGGCTTGTGTAAGCTCTTGTTTTAACCTATCAATGATGACATTATGTCCTTGAGACTGAGATGCTTGGTATTATTCCATAGCATCCATCTCATCTGTGGATTGAGTTAATGCTTGTTGAGCCTGTGTAATCTCTGCTTCTAGTCTATCAATGACATCACTTTTGTTGATATTGAGATGCTTGATGTTCTTCCATAGTCATCAATTCATTTATGTTTTAAATCAAGTTTTGTTGGGGCTGCATCAATTCTTCCTCCAATCTTCTAATGGTAGCATTATGCTCAAGGAGTTGAGCTGTTTCCTCTAAGACTGGGGTATCTATTTTCACCTCAGCATCAATTGTTTATGTAGGAAGTGTTTCTTCTTCTGTCATTATTTCTTGGAATTACGTCTATGTCTCCACCAATTTGTAGTGACTTCTCTTTTAGGAAAAGGGTTTCTTCCTTGCACTCTGGGCCTTTTTCTTTTCTTTCTTTTGTGGGCCATATATTCTTGTTCTAGTTTCTTTCTTAATTCTTTAATAATTTCCCTAAGTTTGCCAACTATTTGCCTTAATACTTCAACCTTTTCAGCCCTTTTCTTCAATAGCTTGTTTCCCTTTTTTAGCTTTCTGATTCTCCTATGACTTTTGCCTAATTTATGTTTGTGAGGGGTCTCAAGGTTTTCTTCATCTTGGTCAGCAGGTGGTTCTTCCTATGTTCCTTCCAAATGCCTTGATTGTCCAAGAGGGATACTTTCCTCAGGATGAGGTTCTTCACATCTTGTGTCTTACAGAGATGGCATTTCAATCTCGAGAAAATATTGACATGTTTGAAAGGAAGTATCATTCTTGGTATTCTTTTGGCCTATTGGTATTTCTGTCAATTGGGGTCCCTAAACTCCCTAAAACCTGAACTATTTCTATCTCATAGCTCTTCAAAAATTGTTCTATCAAGTGCTCCAATTTCGGTTGGGTGTCTTCCTAGCCATTTTCCTTGTGAGGTTTTTTCTGCCTTCTCAATTTCCTGAAAATTTTCCTATAAAGATTGCTCTGTAATGTTATGAATTTCTTCAGGATATTTTGTTGTGTCCTGAATTTCTTCAGTCGTTTCTTGAATTTGCTCGGTCATTTTCTGAATTTCTTCAGGCAGTCTTGTCTGTTTTCTTCTCCTCTTCCTCTCAATGGGGTTTTTAGGAACAATCATTTCTCTTTTTATCTTTGTTAGTGCATATGCTGTGAGGTCTAAGTCTCTGTAATTTGGATGAGGTTTTCTTCGACCTTGGGTTGAGTAGGTGCAACTTCTATTTGGGCAGTGGTCTCCCCTTCTTATCTGTTCAATTTCTTGTGGTGGGTCTTCATGGTATAATTCAAGTTGCTCTAGTTGTAGAGGTCTATTGGACTCAATCAGATCACCAGGAGTTAGTGGGTTTGACTCAGTCCTTAATTACAATCGGTTTACTATCATGGTGGTTGATGATAGTAATAGGATATTTGGATTTTTGCGTTCTTAAAGCAACCTCATGTAACATGGAATTTAGGAAAAATGGTAGATTTATTACTAACCATTTCTTGAGTGCCTCCAATAGTTTGAGGTGGTGTGGTCAGATTACATCATATCACCCATCACAAGTGATGTACCTCTAAATTACCCCTACCATTTCTTTCCATGGTTAGCTAAGGGTGTTGGGTTAAGTCCCTTTCCTTTTATCGATTCTCGCCAAGGTCTGATTCTCTGACTTCTTTGGCGTCGTATATCTTCTTGGCCATTGAATACCCTAAGTTAGGAGACTGTAACCTGTACAATTCGAATGCTTGGAGATGAGTATATATCAAACCATGGATATTTCTCCTGCCAATTACGAGAAAATTCCAAATTGTGGTTATGTATCATATCCTTGAACCGGTTGAAGTACTCCATCCATCCTAGACAGTGTAAAATTTCTATAGCCTACTCAGTTACCTGTATTAATGTTGGCTCCCACTGCACACTTGACCACCCATCGTTCTATGAGAAAATGAGAACGACTATTGTTCCTGCTTGCAAATTTGGTTAGACTAGCTTGGATGAAATATTACCAAATATAGAAAAATATCAAGAAACTGGTGACGAGTGTAAAAAAATGTGAGTTTTCCATTATTACAATCATTACAATCTGCTCGAGGAAAATGTGTCGAGCATCCTCCCCTCATTAATGTAGGGTCATCCTCGAATGTCGTGATAGTGAAATTAATGAGTGTAGAGTATTGTTGGTGAGAGAGAGGTAATGGCAACGTTATTTGCTGTAGGTAGGGGACCAATCATGTATAATTTTCAAAAAGCATTTGTTAACGGTAATCATAAATGATAGTCATTTTTCGTGGGAAATTCGAATTTTTATACATATGCTCAAAAATGTTTTAAGGAAAAATAAGCCAAATAAGTTAAGTATGTTCATTTAAAAATATTCCACATGTCATCCTTAATGTTGTTACCTTTCCCAAGTTATTGAATATAGCTGAAATGATAGCCCCATTATTTGAGTAAAGGAAATATAGAGACACATAGAAACTTGGTGTTTTTAAGGTAAACTTCCACTTCTGAGGTAGAGCCATTGTTGCCACCAGGAATCCATAGCCTATTGGGGTTTCTTATAGATGAGCCCTTATCCTAAATAAATATTTGAATCATCTTTTTCCCAGACAAGACCATTATCCTATTTTGGTAGCCAAATGATGATAATGCCACTCACTAGATTGTAACTTGAGTGAACAAGCTAGCTTGTGATGAACCCTTGTCCTTTGGAAAAAAATTGGCAAAGGCCATTGCCACAGTGTGGTAGCCATAGTTGGAATGTCACTTACATTATTATTATCCTATGATGCATTGTTGGTAGAGTTGGCTGTTGATGATACCTCCTATTCTTTGTGGGAGAAGTTTTATTACTATATATATATATATATATATATATATATATATATATATATATATATATATATATATATATATATATATATATATATATATATATATATATATATATATATATATATATATATATATATATATATATATATATGTATATATATATATATATATATATATATATATATATATATATATATACTATTATTAATGTTATTATTATTATTATTGTATTATTTTAGGGCTCTATTAAAGGGAGGTTGATCTACTCATACAATTAGGGGATGAAGTAAGAAGTGTAAAGATGCCAAGTTAAAGTGTGCTTAAGACTCCTTATTATAATATGAAGGTGAATTATCATTAAAGTATATTTGTATGTATATAGGGAAAGGAAATGAATTATGGTGTTTACAGGTTATGAACAAGATTTAAGATATTTTGAAAAAATTAATCCAAAGAACAATTTGATAAGGTATGAGAGATAGTCCACAAAAATATATCAGCTTGGATCATTGTGATGATAATCTTGGTGAAATTACTTAGTGAAAGTTGTACCCCAAAGGAATGGTTAACGTTTTAACAACATGAGGGAAAAGAATGGTAATGAGGAGAAAATGCAGCAGAAGATGTTCCTTTTGGAATGCAGTGACCGAGAGATGAAGGAACAACAAAGGGCGGTAATGATAATCAAGGGAGCGGCTTGATGATGTGAGAAGGGGATGATAGTTGTTCTGTTCAAATGAATAGCACAATACTCAAAGGAACATGATGTCCTTGTGAAGAGACGTTGGTTGTTCCATTCAAATGGACTTATCATTGATACTCAAAGGAACAACAATTGCACAAAGGGAATGGAAGATATGAATTTTTAACCATTCGAGTAGGTAATTTTGGAAAGGTTCCTAGATGGAAATAAAAAAATTTAATCTAAAGGCTGATTAATTAAATCAAACAAATTCATTCAATTATTATGGGTCAGTTTATTTCAAAATCAATTATTGGATGGTTTGTTGATGTTATGAGTTCATTATAGTTTCTCGATCACTGTTGTAGAACATGACATAATTGTTTTTATGTGAAAGACTGTGTCTGTGTGATAAGATAGAGCAAGAGTACAAAACAGAAAAAACTGCTAATTGTGTACATTACATTCATCTTCCCTTAGTTCTTATTTTCCAAAGTGACTTTCCTTAAAAACTAAAAATGAAAACTAACAAATCAATTAGATATAAAAAAAAACTATAGCCACAATATGCAGTGTCAACAAAATTCATCATTTATGGAGTTGGAGTCTAGGTTACCTTCAGCCGATAAAACTTGAGCAGTGGGATCTTACCACCCCACTTCTTGGTAGAAGGATTATTTTGAAGGAGGTTGATGGTAAATTCATAGCTAGTGTCCATTGACCCGAAATGGAGATCAGAGACCCGTCGATGGTACTTAAAGTAATCGTTCCATTATCATGGACTTCATTAATTTCATATAGTGACCAGGTATACGTAATTTTCATCACAATCTGGAATCATGGCTTGATCTGCCTTTCTTGAATGATTTCTTCTTGATATGTGTGTCATTCTAGGTCGCTGTCTGTTGTTGAATACTTGAACGCTATGTGCTCCATAGCAGACAAGCGTGCTTCATCCAACTTGTTGAGTCATTGAAGGTGTTGTTTATGTGCTTTCGTAAGATCCAGTCCAATTTCTTGGGCCATCCACTTGGTCTTGATATCAAACTTGATTGGGAAGATAGGTTATTTACCATATACTAGGTAATAAGGAGAGTAGATAGTGGTGTTATGCCATGTGTTGTGCGATAAGCCCATAAAGGCATTTGAATTTCAGTAGCCCAATTCTATGGGTTTGTTGAGACGGACTTTGTCGAGGATTGCCTCGAGTTATATTAGTGCTTTCTACTTTCGGATTTACTGTGGGTGGTATGGAGAAGTAACCATGTGCTTAATATGGTAATTTTCGAGGGTGGTGGTAATTCTATGATTTGTAAATTGTGACCCTCCATCGGTGATTACTTCCCTAGGTAGTCCGCAAGCATTACAAATAATTTGAAAAGAAACTTGATGACTACCTCTTCTTTTGCATTTAGTAAGGCTTACGCACTCTACCATTTGGTCATGTAGTCCATTGCAACTAGAATATAGGCCCTTTGATTTGACTTTGGGTTGGAAGGGGCCAGCGAAGTCTAGTGCCCATCTCTCAATGGTTACGTGACTACTTGTGCTTTCAAAGACATTTCATCATCGACACCTTTTTCAATAGTTGGCAATTTGTCACGGGTTTGGACATTTATTTTCATCTCTAAATATTGAGGAATTATTAGTAGCCCATCACGTAAATTACAGTGTCCAATCCTGTGATCTACAAAATTCCCACCACCTGACTCGTCATGTCTTTCCTTGATTATGTCATAGATTTAGATCTTTCGTACCGTCCTCTTGATCTAGAGATCATCTCCTGTGTGGAATATATATCCATCAATCCAAGTGAACCATGCACTTCATTGGACGATCAATTTTCTTTCCCTTGATAAAATATGTGTCATTATTTTCGCTGCTAGATAGTTTGCTACATCAGCGTACCGAGGTGGTTTTGTGGTGATGGAAAATAGATGCTCATCTAGAAATTGGTCTTCAACTATAAAAGAGTCATTTGTTTTAGATTATCACGGGGACGAGGAAGTCACAACAAAATTTATTTTCTCTCCTAGATTACGATCTTTGATAGTGATGTCAAATTCCTGCAATAATAATAACCATAGAGTGGCAAATCCGTTAGTAATTAATTTATTAGCTAGATAACTAATAGCAGAATGATCAGTATACATGTTGGATAGTCTGTTATATAATGACAAAATTTGTTGATGGCATGTATAACAACTAAAATTCTTTTTCTGTTACTATATAATTAACCGGTGAGATTTTTGCTAATGAAATAAATGGCGTATGGTTTCTTGTCTTCTTCCTATCTGGGGATAGTGCCTATGGCAATATCCGATGCATTGGTGGAGATGTGAAGTAGGTATTGAATTTGATCCTCTGCTGTCGATGTTGTTGAGATCAACTTCTTGAGTCCTTCAAATGCCACATCACACTTTTCAGACCACTGAAACTCCACATTACTAGTTAAGGCATGTAAAGGAGTCGCGGTTCTTACCAAGGTACCCGTAATGCTGATGGTATCTGAAGCATAAAGAGAGCTACATACCTCAGTTTGTGTTCATGGTGTAGGTAGATTGGGATTACCTCTATTTTTGTTGAATCTACTCTAATTCCATATGCAAATATAATTTCCTAGAACCACACCTTCCGTCATCATCATGTGGCATTTTCATGGCTTAAACATAACCTGGTAGCAATGCATCGTTCTAGTAAATTCTCCAGATTGTTCAGTGCTTGATCAAAGTCATCACCATAAGGAGTAAAGTCATCCATATAAACTTCAAACCCTTCACTGATCAAATCGTTGAATATGCTCAGGATGGCCCTTTGGAATGTGGTTGGAGAGTTACAAAGTCCAAAGGGAAATACTCTGTATGAAAAGGTACCCCGGGGGTAGGTGAATGTAGTTTTATCTTGATCTTTTGAGGCAATCTGGATCTGATTAGCAGCCACTAAAATCATCTAGGAAGAAAGAATTTATTCCCTACCAAAGTATCCAAGACCTTATCAATGAAAGGTAAGGGGAAGTGGTCCTTACAGGTGGCTTTGTCAAGTTCCATGTAGTCGACATAGATTCGCCATTTCCCATCCTTCTTAGGGAGGGATGACTAATGTGGAGATACCCATTGACTATATGAGATGGGGTATATAAAATATGTGTCCAACAGCATTTGTAATTCTTCTTTAAGAATATCCCTGAGGTGGGGATTCAATATTCTCTGTGGTTGTCGGATAGGTCGGGCATATTTCTTAATGTAAATGTGGTGTGTGTAGAGTTGTGGATCAATACCTTTCATGTCAGAATACTCCCAGGAAAAATCTTGTTGGTATTTAGAAAGGACTTGAATCATTTTTGTTGTTGTTGCTCATCTAAATTTGCATTAATGTTTGAGACTTCCTGGTGTGATCTCCAACGGATTTGTTATGAAACCATGGTCAGGTTGTTGTTCTGTTAAATCTTCTAGCGAGTCTCCTGTGCTTCATAGTCTAGAACAACTTGGAGCATCTAGCATGTTGGATTACCCACAGTGGTTGGGTTGTTAATAAACCCATTGATTACGTCATCATCTAGCTAGTTTTTGAGTCTAAGAGCTTCTTCCAGCATGAGAGGGAATCATAAATCCTTTTCTAGATACCATGGTGGTGGCAATTGTGGATATATGAAAGTTGGAGGCTTAGCTTGGCTGGGGGATATAAGATGAGATTTTTTTTGTGACACCTCCTCTAACAATTGTCATATTACCCGTTCAGCATCCTATGTACGCATCAGTTGTTGCGAGCCATGGTATTCCCAATATCAATGGATGCCCTTCGAGTACACTTCTTGGGTTGATGATGAGAATCGCTGGATATTCCCAAGAGTCAACTAAGATTGTTATGTCATGTAGTGTGTCGACTGGTCTAACCACTGATCGATCATCCAATTGTAAAATAATTGGGGTGGGTTCGATGGAGTCAAAACCCAGGGTGTTGCAGGGTTCCATAGTCAGGATATTGATGGCTGCCCCCAAATCAAATAGGGTATTTGGAAAAGAATAGCCCTGGATCTCAAGTGTTTATGGGGTTCCTTGGATCTGCATATTTGACTGGTTCTTGTCTACCTAGAATTAGATCATATAAGGCTCCCACTAAATGAACTGTTGATGATGAATTTTAATTTTTCTAACAGGCTTCCTCCACATAGTTCCTTGATTGTTTTTGCATATATTGGAATATCTTACCAAGAAACCTTACCACAGGAGTGGGATCTTGACATTATAAATTCTTGAGTTCCCCTACAATGTCGAAGTTAGGATAGACAACAAGTTTTTCTATCATCAATATTTCGGGGAACAAAGGGGAAGGAGTTGCATCCTTATCAAGATCATGTGACTCAACTATGTTTCCCCTATGGAATTTCTTCCATTATTACCAGAGTCGAGGGCATTATTGTTGGTTGTTTGCTATTTTCCTTCTCCTTCTCTTGAAACATTATCTTCTTCAAGAGATATTATATGTCTTGATCTCGATCGGAGTTCATTGCATCCTATCGAGTTTGTCTCCTCTTCCCCATTCTCTATAATCTAGACGAGCTGAGCTAGTCTATTAGAATTTGGGTGGGTTGGGCTGGTAATTGAGGAAGAAATTGCGATTGAGGGTTCTAGGATAGTTTGAGTGGAGCTTGCAAAGTGGGTTGAGGTTGAGGGGCCATCCCCATGGGTTGATTGTTTATACCCATGGAGCGCTGCCAATTCTGGTTCCAATTTGGGTTTTGGGTAGTTTTATTAGGCCACTACGGGCGATAGGGGTTGTTATTTGTGTTTTGCCAGGATGAGGTGGGGTATTGAGTTGAGCCAGGTGGAACTTGCAGTTGGTTGATTCTTCCAGATCATATTTGTAGCTGGTGGATTTGGCCAAGTGGGATTTGCAGGTGGGTATTGTTTGGGCTACCAATTCTGATTAGTAAACGGTTGGTTCTGCCATGTATTACCAGAATTTTGCTACTGATTATACTATCCAGAAGTCCTAGAGTGTATTTGGAGGGCGAGCCTGCCATTGATGATGTTGAGCCATCAAATATAATGGTTGTGCTTCCTCGTCTTCTCCTCTAAAGACAACTTTCGATCCAGGGTGTGATGGGCATTGCTCTGTTTTGTGATCCTTGGTGCAAATAGCAAAAACCTGAACCACATCCAAAAGGACATTCCCTTGGACCATGCTTTTTTCTGCATCTATGGAAAAATATGGCCAAAGTTTGTTCTTCTTATTCTTGTTTTTGTTTGGCTCAATACATTCAATTGTGTAGTCAAAGTGCTCAGAATATTTGTTTTGAAATTTTCTAAGAGATTACCAGCTTCATCGCATAACAACCCCACTGGTAATGTTGTTATTTCTAGTGAGGGAAGTTTGCATTCTTGATCTAGTCCGTGTACTTCCTCGTGAGCACCTGATGTATAATAGAATGATGTTATCCTTAAGTTTCTTGATAAATGTCACCCTTCAGTAGATTCAATGTTTCTACCCATTCATCCTTCATACCTTCAAGTAGATTTGCTTTAAGTACTTCACCTGGTAATGTACCATAGGGCGATCTCTGTAGGTTATACTGAAATATCTCAACATATTCTCCTAATGATTCATTTTCTTTTGCAATCATTTGAAAGATTTCATCTTTAGGCCCCTAGTTCTACAATAATCCTAATATTTTTTCAAGAAGGCTTGTTTCATCTCATCCCATGGTGTGGTTCCACCTCTAATCCCATAAACTAGCGTAGGGTTGCTCCCTTCAAGGTAGAGGGTGTTAACGCTCTGTAAATTCCCAAAGGGTGTCAGCCAGATGTAGAAGAAATTTACCAGAGACAACTTTATCCAACCATTTAAGTACTTCACCTGGTAATGTACCATAGGGCGATCTCTGTAGGTTATACTGAAATATCTCAACATATTCTTCTAATGATTCATTTTCTTTTGCAATCATTTGAAAGATTTCATCTTTTAGGCCCCTAGTTCTACAATAATCCTAATATTTTTTCAAGAAGGCTTGTTTCATCTCATCCCATGAGTTAATGGTTCCACCTCCTAATCCCATAAACCAGCGTAGAGCTGCTCCCTTCAAGGTAGAGGGTGTTAACGCTCTGTAAATTCCCAAGGGTTGTAAGGGGGTAGAAGAAATTTACCAGAGACAACTTTATCCAACCACTTCAAAACTGGGATCTAGTCCTACCAGTTTCAGAGAGGGATCTCTCTGTAAGATTTAACTTTGTTTTAGTTTTCAGATGTTAGGCTAGTTAGATTAAATGTTATTGTGTTGTTTGTTTTTGTGATTTGGATAAAAAAGGGTTTATGCCTCCATTGGGCTATGGGGCCTATTTTATAAAGATGGATATCAGAGAACAAATATAAAGATTCTTTTCACTGGGCAAGTTAATGCAACTATTGGATTCTTCATAAATAAAGTGATGGAGATCAGAAAAGGGTGGGACTATCAATTAAAATAAAGAAGTAATTAAGAATTTCTTTATTGTAACATCAAAAGATAAACATTTAGATCTTTAAAAGCTCAGAAACAGAGTACACAAAGGTAAATTATGCAACTTTAACTCCCTTTAAATGATCAGGTCATAAACAAAATAATAACTAAGAAAGATAAACATACAACGAAGAAAGAGAAAAACT
>SNQJ01S0098747.1:19042-31144 GCA_010110895.2 Picea sitchensis | reverse complement strand
GTGCTCCAAGGGTGCCACTCGCCAACTTGACTGATTGGTAGACATCTATAACCCCTGGAGTCAACACTCCGCCAGGTGAACTTGTGGGAGACTAAGGGTTCTAAAGAATAAGGCCACTGCCTTATTGCATGCCCCTTAGAATCATCGTGAGCGACTGTCGCAGTCTTCCCTCACGGTATCGTGGACCCTCTTGAACTAGGTAATTGTTAACCTATAGTTCGAGCCACGGCGGGAGTGCTAGTAGGTGGTGGCAGGGCTGTTGTCCACCCCTCTCCCTCAACTTCTCTGGAATCGTGTGTGGCCCCTTTACTCCATATGTGAGTCTGGTCGGAAAGGTATCGTCAACCTGCATCATCAACAATCATGTCAGAAATGTCATCATCAAATCATCAAATCAATGAAGTGGGTTTTTGTTTAAAATGTTATTTTTATTTTAGGGACTTTCTCTTAAGGTTAGAATAAATTTTTACCCTAGAAAAGTTTTAGACTTAGGACTTACTTTCTGAACTGGGCGACACTTGGTTAGGGAGGTTGTTTAAGGATTTCTTAAGGCTTTAAAGTCTCAGGGCCATCTAGGTTCGTTTCTTCATCATCATCAATGCGATGTGCCCTTCAGGATGCACTACGTGCTCCAAGGGTGCCACTTGCCCCATTTGTTTATTTTGCGCGACATGCCCTTCAAGATGCACCATGTTCTCCAACGGTGCCACTCGCTTCTTGTGGTTCTTTTGCGCGACGTGCCCTTCAGGATGCACCACGTGCTCCAAGGGTGCCACTCGCCAACTGGAATGATTGGTAGACATCTATAGCCCTTGGAGTCAACACTCTGCCAGGTGAACTTGTGGGAGACTAAGGGCTCTAAGGAATAAGGCCCTCACCTTATTGTGCACCCTTAGAATCATCGTGAGCGATTGTCGCAGTCTTCCCTCACGGCATCGTGGATTCTCTCGAACTAGGTAATCGTTAACCTACAGTTCAAGCTACGGCAGGAGTGCTAGTAGGATGTGGAAGGGATGTTGTCCACACCTCTCCCTTAACCTCTCTGGAAATCATGTGTGGCCCCTTTACTCCATATGTGAGTCTGGTCGGCAAGCTATCATCAACCTGCATCATCAAAAATCATGTCAGAACATGTCAACATCATATCATCAAATCAATGAAATATCACAGTAAATAAATCAACCCAATAGCACACTCCCTAACTCAATCCGGAGTCCAAGGGGGTTCCACCGATTCCTTTGCATCCTCAAGGTCCAAAAACCCTGCACACTCAATAAAACTGAGTCAAAAGCACCTATCTACTTCAATATATAAAACATCACGTCATCTATCATAACACATCATAATCAAGGATAACTGTTTTAACATCATAAAAGTCCAGATCACTTGTGAGCAAGTGTCCTCAAAGAATAAGTTTTCTTAGAGTGCCAGAGCGGGATGTTACATACACCCCCTCTTGGTATAAACTTCGTCCTGAAGTTTCTCAGTATAAATGATGAAATAAAAGTACCATAGTATCATAAATCTATCTATCAAACAAAAATGGGAACTGTTGGCGCATATCATATGCATCCTCCTAGGTCGCCGAGTGTGGACTATAAATGTCCCACTGGACCTTGACCTGATCTACCGTTCGACGTCATAACTGTCAAATGCGATGATCTAAGATGCAGACTGGCTCAGTCGTGAGCGCTCCCTCATCCGATACCTGCAAGGAACTCATGTCAATCACGTGTGTAGTATCACTAATATAATGTCTCAAAACATATACATGAAACACATCGTGCATACGCCTCAAAGAATCAGGCAAGGCTAGTCGATAGGCCACGAGCCCCTTTCTCTCCACAATCTCGAAAGGTCCCACGAGCCTAGGAGAGAGTTTATCTCCCTTTCCAAACTTGATCGAACTCTTATGCGGTTTAACCCGCAAGAAGACTTGATCGCTGACCTCATAACTACGGTCGACTCGGTGCGCATTGACATAACTCTTCTATCAATATTGTGCTTATTTAATCCTTTGCCTTATGGTTTGCATTTGTTCTTGCATTTCTTGGATCTCTTCTGGTCCCACCAGGACCCTATCCTTAAGCCGATCCTAACTCAAGGGGGTCCGACATGGTCGCCCATAAAGAAACTCAAAAGGCACCATCTTAATGGTGCTCTGGTAACTGTTGTTGTAAGCGAACTCTACTAGAGGCAAGAACTCCTCCCAATGCTTTTGTTGGTCCATTACGTACATGCGCAACATGTATTCCAAGGTTTGGTTCGTTCATTCTGTCTGTCCGTCAGTCTCTAGGTGATACGCAGTACTAAAATTAAGTTGGGTTCCCAAGGCCTCTTGGAAACTTGTCCAAAATTGTCCAGTAAACACCGATCCTCGATCGGATATAATCTTTTTAGGCACGCCATGCAGCCTCACAATCTCATTGATGAAAACGCTCACTATGTCCGGTTCCTGATACATCGTACGCACAGGAATAAAGTGAGAACTCTTCGTCAGAGTGTCTACTACTACAAAAATTGAGTCGTGTCTCCTTGCCGTCAGTGGAAATCCAACAATAAAATCCATCGAAATAACTTCCCATTTCGATTCCGGAATGGCATGTGGTTGAAGTAATCCTGCCGGCTGTCTATGTTCATCCTTTACCTGCTGACACTCTAGACATCTAGCCACAAAGTTGACGATGTCGGCCTTTATTCTCTTCCAGAAGAATAAGGGTTTAAGGTCTGCCCTCATCTTCATGACTCCTGGGTGAGCCATGTAAACTGCTCTATGAGCCTCGCTCAAGATCAACATCCTCAACTC
The DNA here is from genome assembly GCA_010110895.2 of Picea sitchensis. Taxonomy (NCBI): domain Eukaryota; kingdom Viridiplantae; phylum Streptophyta; class Pinopsida; order Pinales; family Pinaceae; genus Picea; species Picea sitchensis. The sequence continues at coordinate 28,338 of SNQJ01S0098747.1, read as the reverse complement.
ATCGTTAGGCGGTACGTAAATCCGACCTCTAAACCTCAATAACCCATCGCTATCAAAAGAAAATCCCTCATATTGTGGTACCATCATTGTGTTTTGTCCAAAAAAAACCTCAACTTCTTTGTACCAGTCATCGTCACGTTGTAAAGTGAGAATCTTCTCACGTAAATTCGTCTGAAGAGGCAACATCAAAAAGATGTGTGGCCTCCGACTCAAAGCATCAGCCACTCGGTTCACTGTTCCCTTTATGTAAGTAATCTTGAAGTCGTACTCGCTAAGCAATTCCGACCAATGTCGTTGTCGCGCGTTCAGGTCGCTTTGCGTAAAAATGTGTTTTAGTCCACAATGATTAGTCCTTAATTCAAATTTTTGTCCAAAAAGGTAGTGTCTCCAAACCTTCAAGGCATATACGATGGCTAACAACTCCAAATTGTGCATCGCGTAGTTCTCCTCATGCCTTCTCAATTTCCTCAAAATGTAAGCAATCACTCGTCTGTCTTGCATCAAGACTCCGCCTAAACCTTCCTTGGATGCGTCAGTGCATACCAAGAAGTCTTCATCCATGTTAGGGACCTTTAGTATCGACGTTGTGGTCAACAACTCTTTAAACCTTCGAAATGCTTCTGCGCATTTCTTGGTCCAGACAAACTTCTTGTTTTTCTTCTGCAATTCCGTGATCGGATTTGCTATCTTCAAAAATCCCTCGACAAACCGTCGATAGTATCCTGCTAAACCCATAAAACTACACACTTCTGTGACATTCGTCGGTGCAATCCATTCCATAATAGCCTCAACCTTTACTGGATCCACAAAGATACCTTCGCTGGAGATGGCATGCCCTAAGTAGTGAATCCTCGATTGATAAAAAGAGCATTTGGATAACTTCCCATATAGTTTGTGCTCTCGTAAACATTGTAGTACCAAGCGCAAGTGCTCGTCGTGCTCCTCCATCGTCTGAGAGTAGATCAATATATCGTCAATGAATACTTGGATGAACATGTCCAAGTACTCGCGGAACACCCCGTTCATCAAACTCATGAATACCCCTGGGGCGTCTGTCAGTCCAAACGGTAAAACAATAAACTCATAATGTCCAAATCTCGTCTTAAAGGTGGTCTTAGGGACGTCATCCTCTTTGATCCATAACTGGTGATACCCTGATCGCAAATCAATCTTGGAGAACACCGTCGCACCCTTCATTTGATTAAATAGGTCATCAATTCTTGGTAAGGGATACTGATTCTTGATCGTAGCCTTGTTCAGTTGACGGTAGTCAATGCAAAGCCTCCACGATCCATCCTTATTTCGTATGAAAATAACTGGTTCACCCCACGGTGACACACTAGGGAGTATTAGTCCCAGGTCCAACAACTCTTTCAGTTGCATTTTCAGCTCTTGGAACTCCAGGGTCGACATATGATAAGGCATTCTTGCGATCGGTTCGGTCCCCGGTTTCAGGTCTATGGTAAACTCCAGTTCCCTTTCCGACGGCATCCCAGGCAACTCCTCTAGGAATACGTCCGCAAACTCCTTCACCACCGAAAGATGTTCTAGACCTTCCGCTACTCCCTTTTCATTTAGCGCGAGGATCGCATAAATCTTGCACCCCTTGCGCATACTCTTCCATAACTGTAAGGAAGAGACGAACCTCAGGGATACTCCCTGGTTCTGTCCTACAATCACCCATCTCTGTCCTTCATCATCGACCAAGCTCAACCTCTTCGTCTTAAAGTTGAGTATCGCCTCATGCGATTCCAACCAATCCATACCAATCACAACGTCATAAGATCCTAAGATTGTGACGTACAAGTTGACCCTTATGAAAAACTCTCCCAGGTTAAGGGCACAACACGTAACCTTTCCTCCAACCTTTTGTTTGGCTCCTGAATCCATCTATACAAAGCTAAACTCATCCTGTTTGTCTGCCTTTACCTTAATCCTTTTTAGCGCTGCACCAGAAATGAAACTCTCAGTAGCACCTGGGTCTATCAAAATACTAAGGGTCTGGTCAACGATAGTACTTGTCATCTCCAGCACAGTCGATTGGTGCTCTGCCTGGCAATTATTCACCGCCGGATGAATCCGATGGGCCTTGCCAATATTTCCCACGGTAGCGGGTCTGGCTGATTCGGACGCTCTGGTCCTCTCCACAGAACAGTCACGCTGGTAGTGTGGCTCCCCACATGTCCAACACCCCTTCTTCGACCCAGTAGTCCTGGTGCCCGAGGTAGAAGATGATGGCCCACCGACCTGGAATCCAGGTTTGTTCTGCTAAACATGCCTAAACTGCTGTTGCTACGGGCGACGCTGTTGCTGATGTTGTGGTCCCCAATAAGGTTCCTGTTGTTGAGGCAGTGGGTGTCGGGGTGTAGCGAAAGTGGCTCCCCTATGGAAGCCACGATATCCTGACATATGTCTCGCTGGTGTCTGATGCTGCGGTGTACCAGATGAACCCTGCCCTGCTGGTCTCACTGGAGTCCTGGTCTGACCCCCACTGATAAGCTCCTCCTCGACTATGAGGGCCTTTTGGACAACATTGTGCAAGGTTTGAGGCATCAAGATCCTAACCTTTGCACACAGGCTTCCGTTAAGGCCAAACAAAAATCGGTTGACCTTGAGTTTCTCTGTGTTAAGGTGCGGAGCATACCGGAGCAGCTCCATGAAACGTGCCTCATACTCAGGCATCGTACGACCTCCCTGTCGTAATGCGTTGCACTCATTGAGCTGACACTGAATGAATTCCTCTGAAAGGTACCTCTCTTGGAACCGTTCCTTGAACAGTTCCAATGACACGTCTTCAATGTCCATGCTCAGTTGCAGCAGAAGCGTCTTCCACCATAGTAGAGTGCTCCCCTTCAGTTGGAAGACCACCATGCAGACATTCATGTTGGAGGTATAATCGTGAAGTGAGAAGCACATCGCCATGTTCTCCAACCATTCCTCGGTGGCAGCGCCATCCGGGGCACCAAAGAACTTCGAAAATTTAACCTTCTCGAGTTCACGGTGAACGCTACCTGTAACAGTCGGTGCGCGCGGCAGAACCTCAGTGGGTGCCGACGCCCTGGCCTCATCTTTGTCCAATCGGCTGATCACTACCTCGGACATGCGCTGAAAATATCTCATCATCCCAACAACATCACCAACCGCTATCTACTCCTATCCGAGAACCTGCTCGCCTCCCTGGGGGTTAGACCCCTCAGGCGTGGATGCTACTGGAGGTGTCACGCCTCCTCCCCTAGCACCCCATCATCTGCCTCTGTGGCGTCCTCTAACCATGATTACCTACACGCACAAAATCAACTCTATCAACAATAGTATAGTAAAATCAACTCATGTCAACGAAAGTCGTAGCGAATCCCAAGTCATGGGTCAACTCGGCTCTGATACCATATGTAGTGACCTCCTTGTTACGACAACAACAACTCTTTAACAAGTGCAATTTTTTTTTTTTGTTTAAGGTGTGTGCGCGCGTGTAAAAAGGAACAAACATATTTGACTCTATGTCGCCACCCGATGACTAACAAGACGCAACCACGATGATCACAAAAGAAGACGTAAGGCGCACAATAAGTAACTGCAAGCATTAAACGACCATAGACATAAGGTGTACAACAAGTGACTGCAAGCATTACACGACATACTATGTTAAGTACAGTATGAACACAGATGGAAGAATCCATAGTAGTAGATTTTACTATTTTTGCACAGGAAAGCAAGGCATTTAATCTTAGTTCTCTGCTCTGGAGAGAGAGAATGTCAGATAGGCTCTTGGCGGACTTCTCAGGCAGAAACTAGTAACCCGACAACGAACAAGATGAAAGAAAGACAAACACAACAAGACGACATACGACGTACAGCAGTAACAACATGTATTTAACGACGATCAAATGCCATTAATTCCTCTGAAAGGTACCTCTCTCGGAATCGTTCCTCGAACAATTCCCATGACACGTCTTCAATGTCCATGTTCAGTTGCAGCAGAAGCATCTTCCACCATAGTAGAGTGCTCCCCTTCAGTTGGAAGACCTCCATGCAGACCTTCATGTTGGAGGTATAATTGTGAAGTGAGAAGCACATCACCATGTTCTCCAACCATTCCTCGGTGGCAGCGCCATCCGGGGCACCAAAGAACTCCGAAAATTTAACCTTCTTGAGTTCACGGTGAACGCTACCTATAACGACCGGTGCACGCGGTGGAACCTCAGTGGGTGCCGACGCCCTGGCCTCGTCTTTGTCCAATCAGCTGATCACTGCCTCGGACATGTGCTGAAAATATCTCATCATGCCAAGAACATCACCAACCGCTATCTACTCCTGTCTGAGAACCTGCTCGCCTCCCTGGGGGTTAGACCCCTCAGACATGGATGCTACTGGAGGCGTCACACCTCCTCCCCTAGCACCCCGTCATCTGCCTCTGTGGCATCCTCTAACCATTATTACCTACACGCACATAATCAACTCGATCAGCAATATTATAATAAAATCAACTCATGTCAACGAAAGCCGTAGCGAATCCCAAGTCATGGGTCAACTCAGCTCTGATACCATATGTAGTGACCTCCTTGTTACGACAACAACAACTCTTTAACAAGTGAATTTTTTTTTTTGTTTAAGGTGTGTGCGCGCGTGTAAAAAGGAACAAACACACTTGACTGTATGTCGCCACCCGAAGACTAACAAGATGCAACCACGATGATCACAAAAGAAGACGTAAGGTGCACAATAAGTAACTGCAAGCATTAAACGACCATAGACATAAGGCGCACAACAAGTAACTGCAAGCATTACACGACATACTGTGTTAAGTACAGTATGAACACAGATGGAAGAATCCATAGTAGTAGATTTTACTATTTTTGCACAGGAAAGCAAGGAATTTAATCTTAGTTCTCTTCTCTGGAGAGAGAGAATGTCAGATAGGCTCCTGGCTGACTGCTCAGGCAGAAACTAGTAACCCGACAATGAACAAGATGAAAGAAAGACAAACACAACAAGATGACATACGACGTACAACAGTAACAACATGTATTTAACGACGATCAAATGCCATTAAGTAAGACTGACTACCTGCCCGTCCTACCCTGTAATGGTTAGGACGTCCAAGACACATAAGAAACGCTCAAGCCCAGGTTCCCATCGATTTTAACCATTTAAGGTCTCAGGGCTGGCGACTGTTCTGAGGAACATGGAGGTGTCTACATCCCGCCCGACACAAACAGACCAAGCAACAAATTTATTACAATCAAGCACAACGATAGTTAAATGAGCAACCATGTCTTCTACGGAAGGTGCAAGACTAAAGGACTTAGACGAAAAACAACTAATATTAAGACAAGGCATCATCTATGACTCCACTGTGATTACTTACAGACCATTTACTCCAGTTAAATTTCATAAATCAACGAGTACATTAAACATAAGGTAATCCAATTAAATCTCAATTTCCCAATATTAAGTCATGAAATCTTAATATACTTGGTTCAAGACATTACCATCGCAAGCTATTTCTAACAGTAAGGATGATAATAGAAACCACATGAAATCATACCCATAGTACCTTTTATGTTACAGTGATTGGTATTAATACAATCACATTGCATTTATGTGCTAACCTTAATACATAAACTGTGATATCATTGGCACAAATGATGAACATACTAACATTTACCTTACCATGATTATTAGTATTAACATGAAACATCACACCACATTACCTTAGCCTCACATTACATTACCTTTCATCATGGCCCAACATATCACATTCATGTTAAATGACACTGCATCAAAATATCAGTTATCCTACCTCTTGTATGCTGCCAACAAATAAATCTTAAAACATTTCATGTTAGATTACTATTATATGACAATAATTTAACCATACATCACGCTTGGCGATAACATTCCACAACGAATAATGGCATTGAAAACTGACATTCCCTAATTATTAGCATTAGCGATAACCGTTCATTGTGCTGCTATTTTTACTGATGTTGATGGACTTGAAATTTTAATGGTGACTCACCTAATACCAACTTAAAGATATTCTTTTAGACGATGTTCAATTCATGTATGTAGACAACATTTTAATCATGGTGCCTAAGAATATAAATAAAATTAAAAATTCTATATATATCAATAACCATGTGATATATCATTATCAATCATAAGAAAATGTACAAATCTTACATTTTTACATGTATTGGATCACTGGAAACAACCATTGTATAAAACTGGTTAATAAAATAATTAAATTCACTTATGATTATTAAATGTTATTGACCTATCTACTTAAATAAACATTTAAATGCTTTCAAGCTGAAATATAGATTTTTATTTTATACTATTATCTTATTACAACAGTGTGAGAGAGTATTACTAAACTAACCAACCCAATCTATGAGAATTACTTAATACCAGTTCCTCGATGTAACCATGAATGTAGGTCTAGATATTTAAAGGAAATGACAGGAAATTTCATTTCTTTATTTCCTAACATGGCTAAACAGTTTAAAGGTTTGAAATATGCATAAGATTGGAAGCCTACAGACGTGGGGATGGAATTTTGACAGTTAAATTTCCATCACCATCCAATACAGCCACATCTAATCACAACTAGTAACAAAATCGTTGAAAGTGGAATACTCGATAAAATGGTTTAGATCATAAAATCTAACGGTCGGTTGGATTTCAATTTCCAAGGCAGAAGGTGAAATCAAGCATTCTTGTCATGCTAAGAGTAAACATGATACAAAATAGGTTAAGGCATGAGGCAAAACCACCGCTGATGCACCACAAAGATTCACATGGGTAACAGACTAGGTTTTGCTATGTTTTTTTTGGACAGAGCATTCATGTTTTCAGGGGTAGATTCCTCAAGTGACAGGGTAAGGGCCCAACAACTTTCTCCAATCGACTCACAGCCCATACAGCGCTGCCCACCCATGGAACAACCGACAGGTGAATGAGGCAAGGCTCCCGCAGACAAAAACAATTGCCTGTAATGATTCTAACTCAGGGACGACTCGCAGACCAGGGATAATTCGCAGATCAGAATCCTAGAGTATCAACAGATGAAAACGCCGACGCCTGAGGGAGTAGGGTGAGAGATATGGGTACAAGGATTCTCCCAAGCAATTCCATCCATGGAACACAACACAGCCCTTAAGGGAGAAAAAAAAAACGCACAGGGAAAAAGGAGTATAGAACGATTCCTCACTCAGAACAGACTCTGAAAATTTTTCGTTTTTATCTAGAATTACGAGAGAAGCATCATTATATAATTTGACAAGTAAATTCGATTCAATTCCAGGCATGTGAATTCTGGTCAGGAACGCATACAGTCAATTTTAACAAATTTAAATTGCATAGACTACATTACTTAAATCTTAACTTAATGACTTCATTACATAAATTACAGTACACAAATTCTAAGGAGGGATGAGGCGTATGAAGGGAAGACCAGGCGCTTGTGCTGGGCTTGCATGCTGACTAAAGGCTCAAATCGCGTGGCGCGCTTACACATAACATAAAGCCATTTATTTCAAGGAGAATTAAATACAGGAGGAAGCCAACTGGTAATAACAGAAATTCACCATGCATAAGGTTAATCATAGTAAGGAGATTCGCCAAATGGTAAAAACGGAAATTCACCTAGGTAGCAAGACATTGCCAACTAACTCACAGCCATACCCAAGGACGGTTGGTTGTTCCATCTTCCTCAAGATATGTAATCAGAGAGGAGTGTTACAATATTACAACGCCTAAATCTGGGTAAGTGGCAGAGGTACGGGTTTACAGCGAAACTTGATCTTGGGTTGTAGGTAAGCAGACCGAAAGACACACAAGGCAGAGGTGAAAGGAGGTGGTTTTAATACTGTTCTAGGGTGAAAGGATCAGAGTTGCATGGTTTGCAAGGAATGAATCTGTTAGACTAAGTAATACTGAAGCTTAGGCAATCGAATCAATTGTCCCCTAAACCTGCACCCTTCCTGGTGGTACAGAATACTGATTAACATGAAATTTAAGCATAAAATTTAAATACGAAAATTAAACAGAATTTAAACATGAAATTTAACAGCGTTTTCAACATAAAATTTTAGAATTACTAAAGTGGTAAAGAAGATAAGAAATCTAAGGGTATTTTTTTTTCTTTCTTTAGCAGGGAAGGCAAAACCAGGTCCTCCTTTACAAGACAGCCACACCGTTCCATTTTACCATTAAGTGAGGAGGACACCAGTCAAACAATCAGCTAGGACAGAGGAAAAAAAAGAAGGTGGGTTGCTATCAGTCTATACATACAATTCATTTACCGTCGAAATTATGATCCCAGCATAAGTCATATTGCAATCTATTCTACTAATTAGAGAACATATCGTGGCCTTTACTCCTGCCTCGAATGATGACCCCACGCTCCGTGCCGCTCCCGCTCGCCGACCGTAGAGACTACACCAGTACCTCCAAGCCAATCGCTAGGGGTACACAATCCAGAAGATAGCCTAGCTTCCCATCTCGCCTCGCAAGGCTGAGCTACCACTCCAATACAAGCTGAGAAAATCCCNCACAAGCAATCAGTCAAGTCACAATTCGGCAGCGTAACGTTACGCTAACAACCGATCCCTTTCCTCCTCCTCTTCATTTTCTTTTATAGATTTTTTGAGACCCACCAACTTTCCTAAATCACATTTTTGATTAACTTTCAATAAAATATTATGAATATTCTCCATCGCACAAGTGGCGTCCATCCCCCTCTTTCCTCAAGTAATTATTTTCTTTAATTTATTAAATTCCTCATTTCCCTCACCCACCTAGAATCGCTCCTAAATTTGCTCCTAGGTGTTCTTAGATCCCCTTACATGCTTTTACTAAAATTCCCCAAAATGAAGTTGTTAAATCTAGTTCATTTTAGGAAGTCCTTAAATGCAGATTCCTTACTATGTTGACTTGTCTTTTTACCCTATGACCCCTTCTTTCCTTTACTATGTTTCCTTTATTACTTAATTTCCCTATTTTTATTATTCCCTTAATTTTTTAAAACCAAAAAGGTAAATACGCTATATAATCTTTTCATTTATTATTCATTTAATATCTTTTGTTCTTTCACAAATTAGGAATAATTTCTTCTTTGCATAATTTTAACACCATTAGTTTTAATTAAAATCTTATTCTCGTCATTTACCCCAAGAATTTCATGAAGACCAAACTATTACTTAAGTGGGTTTTTGTTTAAAATGTTATTTTTATTCTAGGGTCTTTCTCTTAAGGTTAGACTAAATTTTTACCCTAGAAAAGTTTTAGACTTA
>SNQJ01S0098746.1:7072-31123 GCA_010110895.2 Picea sitchensis | reverse complement strand
TGTTAGATAGGAATTAATTGTAGATTTGATAGATAGAGAATTCGAGAGGGAAAACGGAATATAGGCACCCTCCTTTGTACATTGTATTATTCAGAATTCATTGGAAGCATTCTGAAGAGAAGAGCAGAGAAGATAATTTGTGGAGAGCCCTCATGTACAGATTGGATTAATAGAAAGATCTTTTGATTCAATTTCATGACTGGTGTTGTTTTCTCTGTGTATGTGCTCATGTACTTATGAATGTTTGCTCCCTTTGTATGCATTTGCTTTTGAATATGCTGTGCATGTGTTTTCAGAGATTTATTGAAGTCTGAAAGAGAGGAGAATGAGTTTCAATTGTTTCTCTGTTTGAGCCAAGAGATTCCTGCAAGGAGTGCAGTTGAATTCCTCCGCATAGAGTGCGTTGAGGGGGCTCAACAGTTAACCTCTCATTCTCGCTCACCCAGAAGTTGAATTGGGTTGACGGAGCCGTGCAAGTGAATTGCAGGCCAAGGTTGAAGTCTCAGTAGTTTGTCTGGGCGCAGAAAGACAGGGACTACTATGGCTGCAAGTGCACATAGTTCCGGGTGACTCCAGCACTTCGAGAGTTGTTGGAGGTCGAGCACAGGAAGCGTGCGCAAAGGTCTCTAAAGGAGTCAGAGGAATTAAGCTTAGGAGGGATAGTTCCTTTCGTGAGGCTGTGGGAACAGACCCAGGAAAAGTTCCGAATAGGTCATAGCTTTGGAACGGAAGAATTCCCAAAGGGTGAAGAATCAACGATCAAGGTTCGCAGAGGAGAATCCCGAAACCCCGTTGATCGTCCGATCGTGGAGAAGATGTGGGGAAGCTAACCCATAGGCGCAGGGAGAACCAACGCCTATCGGAATTTGGCGTTCGATGTTTGGAGATTCAAGAGTTTTGAACTCGTTGAAATTGCGATTGGTGATTTCCCGAATCAACGGGAGCCATCGATTTGAGCAGGGACACGTGGTGCAAGATCCCGAGGAGTCGGAGAATCGGGGTTCGGCGTTCGGGGTTTCCTGTATAAAGGAAAACTTGCATTTTGGATCCACGATCCGCGAAATCTCGAGGTGACGTGGCAGTGTGGGACCCCCAGAAACTAGTGGAATACAGGTGGCACTGTATCGAGGAATCGGTACCTCGGTACTCGGGGTTTGAAAATACAGAGCGTTGATACAACAAGTAGCGATATCTCGATAGGGAAATCCCCAATGGAAGTGAAAGCGTTGACCCTTTGACCATAGGGGTTCGGGGTTTTGAATTGCACGGGAACGTGCACACAGGGTTCGCGATATCGCGAAGCTCGATTTTCCTGAAGTAACTGTCGGGAGATCAAAAGAGTGTCCTGTGGGTGACAAGAAGTCCCGATACGGGATTTGAAGAGTATTTCAACTCTTCGGGCCAAGGTACAGAAGGTCCTGGTGAGAGCGGCTTGCTGCCGAGGGCAGGTTGCGTTAATCGTCACCCATCTCTATATGCATTCTGAGATCTTTCTCCTCCAAGTCAATGAAAGACTCTTTATCTCCCGTCATGTGGAAGGAAGTGCCACTATCCAAATACCACATCGATCCCAATGCACTTGATGACATGCATGCAATCAAAGCGAAGTCAAGCTCAAATTGTGAGACAAGAGCCTCACCAGTTGTAGCTCCAACAATCATCTTGTTCTTCTTCTTCTGCGGAAAGTTAGTAGCGAGATGCCCATGTTCATGACAGTGAAAACACTTCACTTTGGACAAATCCATCTTCTTGACTTTAGACTCAAATTTTGATTGGAATTTCTTCCCTTTCCCTTTCCTTGCCTTTGCATTCAAAGCACAATCCTCTTCATCATCACGCTTTGGTGAAGATCCATCTCTGGTGTTTTGTCTGAACTCTTCTTGCACTAGATCCAACCATAGTCGTTCCCAATTTGGCAATTTTTCCCTTCCATTGATAGAGTTTTGATAACTGTGCGAACTCTTGGGAAGTCCTAGGAGCATCAAGCTCACCAAATCATCAGCAACGACTGTTATTCCCACACTTCCAATCTCATCCCGACATTGGACAAAATTCGTGAGATATTTTGGAATGGTGCACCCTTCTCCATCTTGATCTTCCTGAGTTTATCTTTGAGCGCCAATTTCCTATGGTCGCTACTATTTTGGAACAGATCCGTCAAAACCTTCCACATTGCATGTGGTGTGGTTTTACCATGGAGACTTGAGATAATGTGGTCTTGTACTCCCTCCAATAGAATCATCCTCGCCTTTGCCACTTTCTTTTTCCATGCATAAAGATTTGCAGTGTCTGTCGCATCCGGCTTAGGAACATCGTTGTCAATGTAACCCTTCAAGCCATTGTCTTCGAGCACTACTTCCATCCTGTCCTTCCAAGAAATGTAGTTCGAGCTACCCTTGAGTGCATACTCCAACCTCAAGCCATTGAAAGACATTTTGATCTTGAATCAGCCGTCACACCAAGAAAATCTTGCAAATTCGAATGTTATCCAACCACAAAACTCAATTGTTGCCTTTCCTCTTGCCCTGGGAGGTTCACACCCCACCTGAGAGTAGCCTGAGGGAAGTTCGCACCCTACCTATGTATAGCCTGTGAAATTGCCTGGAAGGTTCACACTGTAATCCACTGTGGGGTGAGGGGGGTCCGCACCTCTCCTTAAGGTAGCCTGCGAGAATGATCGGGAAGTTCTCACCTCTCCTTTGAGTAGGGTGCAAGAATTACTGTTCCTGAAAATGAGCGTAGTTTTCATTACTAGGGTTCACACCCTACTAGAGATGGGACCTGTGAACATAAAACAATGTTTGCACCTAACTTTCATAGCTCTATGGCCTTCATGGCTCTGATACCATGTAAAAATTTCAAAAAAAATTAAGTATTCTTGCGATTCTCCCGATCTAACAATTATACACCACTGTTAAATACAAAATCGCTTCTACTATTATTCTTGCGGAAAATATTAAACCACGACCACAAAGAGAAATATCAATAACACATAACATAGAATTTTTGTTGGGAAAGCGTAAAGCTAAAAACCCCACTATCATATATTATGTATATCATGAATCATGAAACAATCTCATACAAAAAACCCCACTCATCATATATTATGTATATCATGAATCATGAAACAATCTCATACAAAACTCTCTGTCCAAGAGCTCACAGACAATACAATCGCCTCTAACACCGCCATACACACAATCGAAATACAAAGCAATTCTTCGTGTCTATATAACCTACCTCCTTTGCACAATCTTTGCAATTGGAATTCTCACAATGATGATCATTGTCTAGTTTGCACATGCTCATAAGCATATCCACTACATGTGATCAAATCACAACCGATGTTTAACTATCCATTCTCCTCAGCATCTCAACTGGACTTCCAATGGATTTTGATTTACGCATGTAGCTAAATCAGGGTGAATCTTCATTGCATGTGAGTTCACTCCATTGTGAATTAATGAATAATTAATTCAATGAACTCTTACTAGTGCAATTGAGCTAAACTCACTTAACTACACTTATAATTTCGTTACAAATCCAAATCACTCAGCTATGAAAAGAGATATTGATTAATATTTATTTTTCCAATTTATTTTAGGAAAAATAAATTAGACACATGTTTCTTGTTGACTTTTCAACAAATCCATTCTGGTGAATAGCTTGGAGCCAATCGGTACAATGAAGGAAAGAAAAAGGGATCCTTCTTCTTCATATTTTCGGACAAAGGCATCCGCCACCACATTGTCTTTGCCTTTCTTGTAAATTATCTCATAATCATATCCAAAGATCTTAGTCAATTCATCTTTTGTTGCCCGGAGGAAAATGTATTGTTCCAAAGTACTTGAGGCTTTGATGGTCCTGCCTTTAATTTTGGAAACATTTCCCTAAGAGATAAGGGCACCACAAATCAAATGGCATGCATAATAGACAACATTTCCTTTTCATAGATGGGTTTACCCATATTCCTTCGTATATTTCTTTCTTGTCAGAAGGCCAAAGGTCACCCTCTTGCATAAGGACAACACCGCCCTTTCCCCGAGGCATCACATTCCAACACAAGGTCTTTGTGAAATCAAGAAGGGCTTTAATTGGAGTGGTGCACATGGCCACTCTCTGTCGAAAATCTTGAGCAGCCGGGCCGGAGTCCTCAAGTGAAAGAGTTCTTTTGAGGAGTGCGAGAGGTGTCCGCAATCTTCCATAATTCTAACAACCTATACACACCGTTAAGCCCGTAAATCCATGCAAGCTTTGAGAGTATTTGGTGCGGCCAATCTTGCATAGCTCAATCTTTTCGATCCACCCTGACACTTTCCTTGCCAACCAGATGATCTAAGTATTCTAATTTAAGGCACTAAAATCAAGATTAGACTGCTTTCCGTGAAAAATTTGGTACCGAGAGAGTAGATGGAGAACTCGATCCACATGAGTAAGATATCCCATTCAGTTTTTCTATAGATGAGGATATCATCAACAAAACTAAGACAAAATGATGGAGAAAGGGATGGAAGACATGATTCATGAGGCTTTGAAGGTGGAGGGGCATTACACAAGACAAAGGGCATGAACAAAAACTCATATGGCTCCCTCATGAGTTCAAAAGGTCGCCTTTAGAATGTCTCCCTATTTGATATGTATCTCGTGATAGTCTCGAAAGCAAAGATCAAGTTTAGTAAATAATTGGGCACCACTAATTCATCCGTATATCACGATGCAGGAATGGGAAATTTTTCCTTAATGGTAAGTTTGTTGAGGGCACTAGTCAGACACATTCTCCAAGAACCTTCTTCTTCGGGACCATGACCACAAGGCAAGAGTAGGCTCGATTTAGTGGATACAATGCCCGTGATTAAGGATTTCGACCTGCTTTCTCACTCCCCATTTTTGGGAAAAGGGATGGTGATAGGGAAGGACATTGGGAGGAAGGATTTCGGGTACAAGGGGAATGGAATGATCATGAACACCTGGTGGGAAGGAAAGAGGGAGTCCTTGGGGAATGGAAAATACCTTGGGGAGGTCTTCTATGCACCTGGGGTGTCTCTGTTTGTATGGCATGGAGCTGGGCAATGACACCGTAATCGACCTTTTTGAGCATCGCTTCCATGATGGGAACTAATGACCTCAAATGAACCAATAGTTGATGCCTTGAATTTATATTGGTGGCCTCCCGGCCTTCCAATTGCATGGCTAATTCCTTAAAACCATGAGAATGGGACCCAAAATACTTAGCCACCGCACCCAACACAATGTCACAACCCACCATGTCAATAGCAAACATATGGGATTTAGGTGGTAGCCACCGATTTGAAGACGCACATTTTCAAAACCTCCACCACATTTCATGGAAACCACCATTGGCAATCAAGGATTTGGAAATTGTTGATCTACATGGATGTAGCAATTTATTTCTTGGGAAATGCAACAATAAATAAAATTATGGCAAGGCCCACCATCAACCGTATCGATGACCTTCCTCACGTTTGATGTAACTCATTAACTTGAGGGTTTGGGTGGAGAAGAGAAGCCGCTGAGAGAATTGAGGGAAATGACCAATTCCACTTCAGGAGGGTCTGAGGGAGGGTTATGTTAGTGGGATTTCAGGTGACTCGGACACAAGGGAAGTTTCAACATCCCTCTTTCGAAATATCCCTCGAGATGGCCATAAAAAGATTTTGTTCCTTACACTTGTGGTCTCGGAAATACTTCTCATCACAATGGCAACAAAGGCCTTTGGTGAGTTGGTGGTTCATCCATTTCACCCCGGGTCAATTTTTTGGATTTTTAATGGGGTGGAGGAAGTAGTGGAATTTACGAAGTTTAAGGTGAGGGATAAATGAGGTTTTCGGTTTTGAGAGGATACAACTCAGATTATTTATCTCTCTTTTAGTAGCCTCCACCAATCTCCGCCACAAGGTCGAAGCCATGAGGACATGGGTTTGAATCTCATCCTTGAGGCCACACTGGATAAACACTACTAAAAAAGCATCAATCATGCCCTCTGCTCAAAAAAGCTTCAAAGGAAGCTATGAAGTTTTCTACTATTCTTGATTGTTTCAACTTTGTCAAATGGCCCAAATGGTTGGTGTCGCTGTCGCCGCTCATAAAGCCTACCACAAATTGGGTCCAAGAAATATACCCTTGACAAGAAGTTTTTCCATTGCCACCATTGCCAACGCTCTTGATCTAGATGGAGAACACCATACCTAAGTTTGGCCAAGTCATCTGTAATGTCATATAAAGAGAAATAATGTTCCATTTGGGTTAACCAACCATTGGGGTCCAAGCCATCAAATTTGGTCACATCCACTCGCGGAAGGCATAGGTCACGTTGAAAGTGATGGTGTTGAAAGTTATGGGAATGGGAGGAATGTTCACCTTCAGTATTTGGAGGTGCATCAGAGAAAGGGTCATCTGTAGGGATCTTCAGTTTGGTGCAGAGTGATGCAAAGATAGATTCAAGATGGGTGGTCAGTTCTTGTTTGACTTCCTCCATTGAGGACTACGTGGTTGTATTTATGGTTGTATTGATGGTTTTATCGATGGAGGAAACATTGGCACTGAGTTGTTTCACTTCTTTTTGGGTCTCAAGGAGACCATATTGCAAGGTGTTGAAGCGATCTTCCAGGTCTTGGCTACGAGTATGGGCCATGAGGATGGGTGAACTAAAAAGGGGCAAGCAGGGTCAAAAAATTTTGCCGAAAAATGATATGGATGAATGTGATAAGGGCCAAGATATGAATCCAATGGAATAGGTCTCAAATAATGGTGAAAAAATTTCCAGACATTTTTTTTTTAACCTGTGGAGTTATACTCCGGTCTGAAGAATACTCCAGTGATGAAATCCCCAAATGCTTAACCAGTAAGAAAATTTTAGTGATTTGGCAACCCGAACATAGTTGCGTGGAAACAGATCTTGTCCTTTTTAATTTATTTATGTTTCTATCCCCCAAGGGTTAGGTATTCAAGGGTTCTACAGACAAGGGTTTTCCCTATGCTATAGCTCTCTGATATATGTGCGGGGTCCAACAGTAGTACTCGGCCCAATATCTCAGGGCACTAACTAAGGAGGATAGACCGTACCCTTAGCCGTACTACCCGACTACCCAGGTACTAGAGAGTATATTCTCGAGTGTTTTTCTCAGTGGCACTATAGCAGTCAGGTGACCGATCAGTTTATCTAAAGAGGGCTTTCGGAAATCTAGGTCGATCCGTACACAAGTGTTTTCTGATGCGCTACCACTCAAAGGGGTACCAACAGGGGTTACAAGGGTTGCCAACAGATGTGCGCTTAAGAACCACTTGTATTTCCTGCATGTATGAATCCCTCAACCGTGGGTTTATGCGTGTAACAGCAGATCTCTGTGACTTAAATACGTCAAAATACGTCTTTACCCTGAAAAAAAATTCCCACAATTTCTGGCAAGGAAAGTGCTCTGATACCACTTGTAATATACCAGATATAAAAAGTATGCAGAACAGAAATAAAATGCTAGAAATGGCAGAATAACAGTAATATAACCAACATAATCTCTACAATAACACATAAATGATATAAGAACAACAACATAAATAGCACTTTGATTCAGAAAGCAATGTTCACGGGCCTCTTTGAGGGGGAAACCTCCAGTCGAGCAACGCTTTGTTACAATAATCTCCAAGCTAGGGTTCTCATACCCTCGACCCTAATTTATACTAAATATGTCTATCAAGAGAAGCATCTAGAGGAAGATCCTTCTAGAAGGGAAAGCTTCTATTAGGTCTTCTTACATCCGCCTTATTCTATTTTATTGAAAGGCCTTATTAATATTGACCTTTATTACATCCGAATATATTTCTCTACCTATGTGCGGGTTAGGACCCTAACACTAAGGATTGCATATCCAAATGAAGACTTCATTGTATGTACATATGCATGTAAAGAAGGACTTGGTGAAGTCCTCAGTCAAAATGGGTTTGTTATATGTTATGAATCAAGGAAGTTGAAGGAGCATGAAAGACACTATGCCACTCATGATTTGGAGTTGGCAGCCATAGTGCATGCCTTGAGGAAATGAAGACACTACCTCATGGGGAAAATGTTTAAGCTGAGGACAAACCATAATGGTCTGAAATATTTATTTGATCAACCAACTCTAAATGCTAGGCAAAGCAGATGGTTAGAATTTCTAAGCGAATATGACTTTGATATAAAGGATATCAAGGGGAAAGAGAACAAAGTGGTGGATGCACTCAACAGAAGAGTGCATGAATTGCATGCTACAACCATTAGCATGTACCAATCATATTTGAAACATAGAATTTTAGAGGCTGCAAAATTAGATTTGCAATACAAGGAATTAGTGGAAAAATTACAACAAGGTAATTTGCAGCAGAAAATTGAAGAATATAAGCTATATAATGATGAAATTCTCATGTACAGGGGAAAAATTTATGTATCAAATTCTCATGAATTGAAAAATATGATATTGAGAGAAATGCATAATGTATCTTATGTTGGGAACCCAGGTTATCAGAAAACTTTGCAGCTGTCAAGAGCCAATATTGTTGGCCAGGAATGAAGGCAGAAGTTGTTGATTTTATTGCCAAATGTTTGGAATGTCAAAAGGTAAGAGCTAAGCATAGACACCCAACTAGTTTTCTACAACCATTACCCATTCCTGAGTGGAAATAGGAAGTTGTAACAATGGATTTCATCACCAAACTGCCCAGAACAAACAAACAACATGATTCTATCATGGTAGCGATGGATAAGCTTACTAAAGTTGCCCATTTTATTCCAGTTAAGCTCACTCACAAGGCAGCCAACATTGTTGATGTTTATATGAGAGAAATTTCTCAATTACATGGCATACCCAAGACAATTGTGTCTGACAGAGATCCAAAATTTACCTCAAATTTTTGGAAGGGATTATTTAATGGATTTGGAACAAATTTGAATTTTAGTACAACTTATCATCCAGAATCAGATGGAAAAATAGAGAGGGTAAATCAAGTTATTGAGGATGTGTTGAGGATATATGTGATGGATAAAGCATCAAAATGGGAAGACTACCTACACTTAGTAGATTTTTCTTATAATAATGGGTACCAAACATATTTAAAGATGAGCCCATTTGAGGCAATTTATGGTAGAAAGTGCAACACACCGGTAAGCTGGGACAACCCAGCAGATAGAGCAGTGGTTAGGACATATTTACTCAGGGAAATGGAGGATCAAATGATAAAAAATAAAACAAAATTTAAAGGTTTCCCAAATACAGACATAAAATCTATGTTGATAAGGGAAGAACTCACATGGAATTTAACGTTGAGGACCATGTATTCTTGAAAGTGAAAGCCAACAAAAGTTCCCTGAAGTTGGGAAATTGTTCAAAGTTGGAAGCTCGCTATTGTGGGCCATTTGAAATCCTAGAGAGGATTGGTCCAGTAGCTTATATGATTGCATTTCCTGCATCTATGTCTGTTCATAAATGTATTCCATGTATCATTTCTCAAGAAATATATACCTGTTGATAATCATGTTATTGATTGGGATGTGATTCAGGTGGAGAAAGAAGGCACTTTCCAAGTGCATCCAATACACATTCTGGACCGGAAAATAAAACAGCTCTTGAATCAATCCATAGGTCTTATAAAGGTCCAATGGACATGGTACGGTCCTGAGGATGCTACTTGGGAGCATGAGGATGCAATGCGGTCAGAATACCCTCGTATTTTTGAGGAATTTTGAAAATTTTGTTGTATATGTGTACATAATGCACTGAGGACAGTGCATAAATAAGGGTAGGGGATTGTAATATCCCTAGGATGAACCCAATTGTAAATGTAAATACAAATGTACATAAGCTGGTGAGATGTTTGATATCATTTTTGTATGCACCATCCATGGTATAGTGCACACATGTACTGCGTAGTAAAATGATGAAGTGTGCACATTCTTGGATACCGCGCGCAACAACTTAAGTGCGTGATATTTTGAGGACGGGGAGCCTTTGTGTATATGCGGTGTTTTATAGGTTGGTGAGCCAGTTTTGTGATGATTAGTCCGAAGAGCCTAGATGTTAAGGGCCAATGAGCCTATTTTTGTATATGTCTCATCATTAATATAAAATACATTGTTGTGCGTAAATGGACCACGATAAAAGAGTATGGGGGACTAAACTCCACTGGTTAGGGAAAGTGGGGGGATAAAATTTAAGAAAAAGGGGTTAATCTAGGGAGCTTAAGCCAAAAAGGAATATTATATTAATATTTCTTAAGTATAAAGTATGGATAATTATTTTATCCTAAGTTCTAAGGTTGGGGACAAGTGGGCCAAAGTAGCTCCCAACATGACAAGTGTTAAGTTGGGAAGATGCATACATATTTTTTGGACTTAGTTCATTCCTTGGAGGATTCAGTCATTCAGTCAATCATTCCATCATCATTCACACACTCATTGAGCTATCCTTCGTACCTTCCTGTCATTGTACTTGAACCTGTATCCATAACCATACATGCTTGTGTACCTGGTTAGCTTGGGAGTTGGACTGAAAAAGTGGGTTGTCAAGCTAGTGGGATATTGAAGAGGTGGGTTGCCAGGCCCATGAGAAATCTCTATCGATGAGATAATTGTCGGGAATTGATTTTCGAAGGTGCTAAACTGCAGATACAGGGCTCTGAGACTTCATGTTCGACTTGTTGTTGAAGCCCAAAAAGGAAGTGGTGTAGCTGAAGGACTGTTGAGCAGAGAAGGGGCACACTTCCTGGGGTGGGACATGCATGTGGGGAATGAAGGACTATAGGTTGTTATTTTGATTTGGCACATGTGATGAAGTCTTTCCTGTTGTCTGAGATAGTCATCCTGGTTAGGAATCGCTTTACCCGGGTGGAGTTTAGTCCCATCTTGGGGGTAACCCACTGTTGAGAGTGTTGATCAGTGTGGTCTAAGGCTGGGAGGTTTGTGAAATGTCTGCACGTAGTTGGTGATATTATTACCAAGATAAGTGTTAATTGTGTGATAAATTACATGCTGCATTATTATTTATGTGTTTATTTTTATGGGTTTATCCTATGTGTGGTTATAATTATCTTTATATTTATGGGTATTGCCTATATATGATGCATGTATATGTTTATTGTTATTTCAATATGAATCTGTGCATTTACAAAATGTATTTGTTTGTTTACATTTTATATGTAAATTTTCGCAAGATTTCTGTGTGTATATGTTTTAATTGCATGCAATTCGAAAAAATTATGTGACATAGCTCAGTTGGATGTTGGGTATGTTACAGTATGTTGACCAGAGAATAAAATAATTTTCTAGAGTAGCATGGCTCAACATGGGTGGTCGGGGATGTTACAGATAGCGTGAAGTTCTGTCAACCAGGTGCAAGGAGTGCCCAAAGGCCTCACTTCACTAAGTGTTGGTCAAGTTGAAGAAATAGTGCAAGTGCGCGCAAGGCCCTGCAAGGATAACAAAAGGAGAGAATAGTTTAAGTTCTAGACTGTTGAGAAACTTAAGAAGCCACAGAGGAACTTATTTCAAGTTCAAAGCTCAGGAGGAGTAGAATTTTTAAAGTGAAAGCCAAGGCTGAGTAGACAACCTTGCAGAGTAAGGTTCAAAGGCCAATCCTTTGAAAATTTTGAAGAATCCTTCATTTGGAAGGAATGTGCAAACAACCAAGGAGGAAGAGGCTACAACCATCGTTGATTTGGGTTGGAGAGAGGATCTAGACCATAGAGGATTAAGTCCATATAGAGGTGGGAACGTGCAGAGGAGGAGAATCGATCTAAGTCGTCGATATCTAAGTGCAAGGATCGACAACCATCAAATCCATTTAATTGTGCAGGGTTTAACCCTATGCATCGTTCAGACTTCATAAGTTTGGAGGTTTTCAAGTTGTTTTTTAGAGGGGACAAGTCTCCCGAAGTCCTAGATCCTAGAGTGTATTTGGGCCATCAGATGAGAGGCCATGTGTCATCATATTGAGCATGGTCCGAAGGTCTGGTTATCTGGCAAGGTTGAGGTGTATATGCAAAGGAGTCAAGGTTCCCAAAGTCCTGGGGGTCCAAAGTAAATATGGACCGTAAAATTTCTTAGGACGCATGTCAGAAGATTAGGGGAGGGGTTCAGAAGCCTGGCCATCTAGGAGAACATGGGCGAGGAGTATTCAAGACTCCTGAAGATCTGAAGAGTCAAAGTTGATCTCGATCATTGGTGGAGGATAGATCGATCCTCCTCCATTTTAGCAATTCGGATGTCGAGAGGAGGTTGTGGTGCAAAGACTTCCGAAGTTCCGAACAATAGAGAAAATCTAGGCCATTTTTTTCCAAGGAAACGTGTGCATAGATCTAGAAGTCTGGAGGTATGACAATCCAGAAGAATTACATTGAAGTGAATTGAGAACTCTCGAAGATCCGGGAGTCGGAGTAAATATCCACCATTTATCTTGGTGGACAGGTGTCACCGGATCCAACACTCCGGAGGGGAGGAACTTCGGAGGAAATTAGGGCAGAAACAATTGAGATCAAGAATGCCTGGAGGCCTGAAGTCTGGAGCTCATTTGAGTCGTCCATCACAGTGGATACGTGGTAGGAGATTTGAGAGTCTGGAGGTCCAACACTTTGGAGGTAACAGGTTGCGTGGTGTCGAGGACTCCTGAAGGTCTGAAGGGAGAAGCTCATCTTGACAATCCATTGCAAAGGACACGTGGATGAAGGATTTGCCACTTTGTTAATTCAGGGTTAGGAGAGAACAAGGTGTAGCTTTGGGAAGTTCCCTGGAGTCCCAAAGTCCAAATTGAATCAGGACCATCCATCTGTTGAGGTGTGGGGTCTGTTGGATTATTTTTTGTGTGTATTCGTCAGTTCGACACTCTGGCAGATCTGTGGTGCGTTCTTCGAAAACCCTCAAAGCCTGGATTCCTGAAGTATTTTGTGAGTTGTAGATCTTGGCGGACAGTTGGAGCTATTGATCCCGTAGGTGTTCAAAAATTTGTTGATTCAGGGTCGGTGGAGTTGAGGTGTCGTGCATTGAAAAAGATCTGAAGCCCGGAGCTCTGGAGTGAATAAAATTCTTTGGTTACTAAATAATGGAGGATCATTGATCCATGCCATTGTTTAGAGGTCTGTCAGTTGCGAGTTCATAAGGATTGAAAATTTGGAGTGTTGAGACTCCCAAACCCCGGAGCTCCGAGGTAGAGATTAACACCTTTTGGGGTAGTTCCTGGTCACATCCCGTGGTCATATGTGATTCCCATCGAGAAAAAGGGGCTAGGACATAAAATTGTGTTTTAAAGGATATTTGGAAGGGGCTTAGGAAAAGTGCTTGTGGGTCTAACATTTGACCTGTACAAGGAGTAAAAGGACCTGTGTGCATGGATTTTGGGGCTCAGCAGGAGTCGAGAGTTGTTTCAACTATCAATTTGAACGATCCTTAGACCGGGAGGTCGCATGGACCCCAAGTGAGGGAGGGGGTTTTCTTCATCACACAGTGGATAACAGGGCTCTATAACTCAATAATAATGAACATGTTGGACATACCTCTTTTCGGGCGTGGTAAGAATGTCAGACTCTGTGTTAAACAACTAGTCATGTGCATCCATGGAGGCATATTATGGATGGATAGACCGATGCATATAGATGTGGCATTGATTTCCAATATTATGGGACTTCCCAAAGTCTATGCACAACTAGAGGAATACCTAAATAACAAAGCACGTGAGAAAGAAATAGAAGAACAAGTTAAAACGCAATTCGACACTACTCGGGGGGAACAAAGGCATTATCATCAAAGAAATCAATGACAACGCGACGAGGTTCACCAGCAAGATGATGGGGTGTAAAATTTTGAGGAAATTATGTAGAGAGGAAGCATTGGCATGCATTATTACAGTAGTTGTGCAGTGCACGAAGGGGGTCATGTTCATCTGGGACCATACATATTGAACCAGTTCTTAATATATTGTCAAAATGCACAAGATAATGGAACAAAGTTCCATTACTCATGGTTGATCATCCTGATAGCTTTGGAAGGATGGAAGGAGCCGATATTATCAACATTTTTGGACAGGATGGGGAAGTGTTATGCGGCCAAATACGAGTCCCTTTGGTAGGAAAAGGACAACAAAACGCAGTAGGAAAATAAAATTGTTTTTGTAATGTTGCTAGAAGAGATACAACATCGCACAATGAATGTGTGGTGCATACCCATGGAGGTAGTGAAAGAGAAATATGGGATAGACAAGTTCAAGGCATCCAGGCATCACATGTGGATCGAAGCTTCCAGGGATCCCAAGAAGGCATGGCTCGAGATGTAGTACTGCATCATGAAAGAGGAAGTGGACTGGATAATCAAAGACTGGCCTGTCCAATGGAAGCTACCAGTAGCAAAAACAGCCATGAGTATAGGCACATCATAGTACTATAAACCTAAGGAAAAGGTAAAAAAAGGCACTTCAGCAAGAAAAGGTATCTCGGCTGACAATACTAGAACAACTACAATGCGGACTCAACCAACTGGGAGTAGCGCAGTACCAAAATGGTCGAGGAGGACACCAACAACAGGAAGGATAGGAAGTCAGCCACAGGCTGGTAAGAAGGAAACTTCAGAAGATGAAGAGGAAAGAACCCAGAGTACCATAAGTGGGAAGCAACCCTCAAAAAAATTAAGGAATCCCGCGCAGGAAAAAGAGGCGCACAAGAAATGAAAATATGAGACAGAGGGCCCAGACATCACCTTGATAGAGGATAATGCAGATCTAGTCGCAGACAAGGTCCAAGACATGAGCGAAGAAGTGGTTAGAATTGTAGAAGTGCAGTGGGAATAAATCATGGCAATGCTCTTAGAGGTCCATGAAAATATACAACAACTATGGAGCCAGGAAGGATCACAGGCCACCGCGCATTAACAGGAAAAGACACAGTGGCTACCGATGCAGAAAGAAGTAGAGGAGATGGTGCAGTTCATAGTACAGAGTAGGGAAGCATTTATGATAACATGTCAAATGATCAGATTCGATTAGAAAACTGTGAAAAAACCCCTGGAGGAGGTGGAACAAATGGAAATGGTCATGGCACAAATACCCACTAAGTAATTATACAGACTCCAAGCCAATGTCATGCAAGAAGTGCGGTCCAGGGCCCGTGTGGATGAAAAAAATTGGAGGTGGGTAGAGGAGTCACAGAAATGATCCAAATCACATGTGACCAATTGACCATGGAGAAGGAGGATTTGACAGAACACACATATAATATAGAACATGGATTAACAACAATTTATTCTCACATCCCAGACAACGTGCAAGCACTGGAGAAAAGCGTAGAGGAGAAGATCAGTTTGATCTCACAGATAACTGACCAATTCAAGCAGGAGATTGAGGAGCTCAAGGAAAGGCTCAACCCTAGGACTCCTCCTGAGGTCTAGGAACAGAGGAAATAAGAATCTGCACTCCTAATAGCTGATATGGAGAAAGAAGCAAGGGAAGTTAAAGAACTATTCGATAGAGATGCACATATTTGGACTATCCTGGAAGAAGAAGAGAAGGTCCAACAGTGGGACCAAGAAGAGGAAAGAGTCAGCGCTTCCATACAAGAGCTGAAACAAAGGAAGAAAACAGTGATCATCATAGAGAACTTGAAGGGCACTCAAGACATGAAGAAGTTGCAGACAAATTTGAAAGCAACACAGATGCAGAAGCAAGAGAGACAAGCCGAATTGGAACCCCTCCAAGAACAAGCAACGTAGATGATTGTGAAGTTGGAGGAAGAAAATAAAAGTGTGCCGCATGCATAGAAAAATGGCACATAATTTATAAAGGAGGAGATAACAACGCAATAAGTGGAGGCGCTAACAGGTAAATCCGTGTAGGTCAAGGAAAAAGGAAGGGAACTAGCAGACAAGTTCCACAGTTTAGAGACAATAGTAGAAGGAGCGCACACTACTTGAGTGGCTCAGGCTGAGCCACATGTCAGTGTTGGGGGGCTGTTTGGCATAGGCCTATCCTAAGAAAGAAGGTTATTTTGGGCATAGGCACAATTTTGGAGAAGAAGGTCTATTTTGGGAAAGACCTAGTTTTGTAAAGAAGACCTAAGTTTGGAGCGTGCACAATCAAAGGTAAGAAAGAAACATGCAGAAAAAGAAGCATGCAAGAGGAAAAGAAACATGGCACACATGAAGATAAAGCTAACCATGTTAGGGTTAGGGTTTTGGAAAACGATTGTAATGACTATAAGCCTGAAAACTAGTATAAATAAGAACCTAGGAGGTCTAGGTCAGGGTTGTTCTTCCTTTTGGTTTTTGATGGTTATTCAATAGTTGTTCAGTTGTTGTAAGTTTGAGGCTGATATAGAAGAGTCAAATATGCCAAATTTTGAGGGCTAGATCATAGGCTGAGGATCTTGGTGTGATCTAGTCAACCTCATAGAGGGTCTTGAACCTTTGTATGCTTGTAAGAAGAAAGATGTAATGCACACAATGCTATATTTTGTAGTAGACCTAATAAAAGAGTAGAGAAGCCAAATCTTTGTGGATGTAGCTCAGGAGGGGGTGAACCATGGTAAAAATTGTGTGATGTGTGATGTTTAGTGCATGTTTACTTTCTTTCAATGATGGATCATGTTTACTTTCTGTTAATGATTGATTTACAAATGAATGGTTAATCTCAATATGTTAAAATGCATGCATGACCTAAAAGATGAATAAATCCTAGGAATATTAAATGGATAATATGATGAATGCATGAAGAAGGTATAATACACTCCCAGATCCCCACTCATTCCTAGAATGCAAGCACTTGAGCATTGCAGTCACCCATAAAGTTATCTTGGACGAGACTACACAGTGCACTCTGTGCACTGTGTTGCCTTCTAGTTTACCAAGAGGGCCGATAGTTTTAGAGGGTTTTGTTGGAAACTTGTTCAGATTTGAATTTGGGTCAGCCTAAGAAGTAGAAGTGAGAGACATAACCCAACACTAGAAAACAAGGCCTTGAATGGCTTCAAATCAGGTTTTAGAGATAGAAATTATAGATGGAAGACTTAGCAAGGAGATTGTAATATGTATATCATCGTACATCATTTATTTCTGACACACATATGAAATAAAGCTCATTTGAATAAGAACCTCTTAAATTCAAAGAGAAAAAACACTCTAATAAATTTGCATACAATATCACAATAAATCTTTTACTATAATAAAGAAACAAATCCTGATGAATCCTTCAACAGAGACTGATATTAGAATGAGACAAAAAAGAGATGATAATGAGAATAAGACTTATTTCCACCATTAAAATTTTCTTGGATCTATTCCATACATCGGGAGAAAAACTCTGCTACAAAAGAAAATACTAAAATAAGAGTCTTTCTCTAACACCATTCCAACCCTTTTCATTCTTACAATGCCCTTTAAATAGATAAACTTATCAAAATCCAGCTTTACAATCCATCCCTTAACCTCCTCATAGGATTCCATACCTAAGGGAAGCATGGCAACATGTGTACAACTAGAAAAACAACCAACTGTTATTTTAAAAGACAATGTTGGCAACATATACAACAGTCTTCAACAAATTGATGTTGTGTCCTTAAGTTGGCATCTCCTTGAGGCATATGGCCTTCCAAAGTGCATTTGATCCTTTGAGTGTTGGTACGAGCTTCCCTTGACAGCTAGCAATTTCCTTTCCCTCCAAAATATTCAAAAACTGAGTTCGCAACGCAGCGCTGCAAACTGTCCTAAAACAACCAGTTCACAACACCAATGATTCCAGGCAATGAAAAATTTCCTCTAGCATCCTGCTTTACTTTTGCAGAATATTCAAAACTTTGAAACTTCTACTAGGAGTCTATATATGCAACAAACTCATTATCTTGATATATCCTTGGAGAAAAACACAAAAATACTAATTCTAGCTCAAAACTCATAACCCTCATTAAATGTTGTAAAAGCATGCAACATAAAACTTTGACAAAAATGATGTTGGTTTTAGAAGATCATTGTACTTATCAATTTTTTTTTCTGGAACTTCTTTTGGTAGCCACCTTGGCCAACATATCTAAGTTTCTCTTTTCCACTTCTTCTCTGAAAGCTTGTAACAATTCCTTCAATTTTTTGATTTCATTTTGGTGGGTTATGTTCTTCCTGTAGACATTAATGAGTTTCCTATGAAGGGGAAAAAAATCTTAGCCATGAACCTTGCCTTACCAATTTTCTCCCCACACATATCCAACATCTCCCTAGCTTTATCCTGGAACTCAAATCCTCCTTCTTCAACTTGTCAATTTTATCTCTTTCTTCCTTGTGCTGCCTCCTGAGCCTTTTGAAGGTAGGGTTGCTTTCATGTTGAGGAGTGTTGATGTCAATAAATTTTGTGGGCTGTTGAGGAGTGTTCCTAAGTGACCCGACTGTAGTGTGCCTCCCAAATTATCTTGGCATGCTCTCTTGAAGGAACACAAAGATGGACTAGGTGACATAGCAGGGCACCCTGGAGGTGAAAATTAGGAACTTGCTTACCCTCCAAGAGCGTATTGTATGTGTGGCTGAATTCTAGATCACTTTTGTAGAGAAACAACCAATCAGAAGTCTCCTGCCCACAAGAGTTGAGCACAGTGGTTAGCGCCACGATAGGTGGTCGGCCGAGGCAGTCTGCAACATTATTTGTGCTTCCTTTCTTGTACTTAATGTTCAAATGAAATTGTTGCAGGTATGTGGACCACTTCCGATGGTGATCGTTCTGCAACTTCCCTTGTGTATGTATGAAATGCAGGGGTCGATGTTATGTGTGGATCACTGTTTCCTTTCCCAAAATGTAATGCTTCCATTGTCAGCAAGCCTACACAATGGAATACATCTCTTTGTCATAAGGGGGATAATTCTGGACTATGTCGAAAAGTGTCTCATTGTGATATGCCACTGGATACCCTTGTTGAGTAAGGACTGTCCCAATAGCATAGTCAAAGGCATCTGTCTCGATATCAAGTGGTTGTTGCAAGTCTGGTAATGTGAGCACTGGTGCAGAGCAGAGGTGATGCTTCAAATCTTTGAACGCCTTCTGTTGAGATTCAGACCAAAAGAATTTTGCTTTCGCTCCTCCCTTGGTGACCTGACTCAAGGGCCAAGTGATATGAGATAATCCCAACACGAACCTGCAGTAGAAATTGGCAAGACCCTGTTGAGCACTCAACACACCCTAAAACGTTTGTGTCATTTTTTTTTATTATTTTTACTTTTTGGGTACCATTTGATCTCTTGCGATGTATGATTCTCACTTCAGTATGAAAACTGCTACCTTGATTTATCATTTCTTATGTTTTCTTGTTTAATATTTTAAAGTCTGCTTGAGCATGTGAAAATCATCATAACTTTAAAAGGGACTAACATTTACTTAAGGAATCGTTAGTCAAAACTCCTCTCCAGTGTGCTTAAGAAGTTCGGCATCGGGAAGGATTAGAGGTGACGAAAAATACTCGAGAAGACCAAAGTAGCCGATCCCCGATCTTCATTGGTGTCGATATACGGGAGTCTATTATGCGACGAGTGCCAACACAAGAATATCGCCAATGATCGATCCTCATCGGTATTGGGAAGAAATGAAAAGAGTAATCATCGCGCGAGTAAAGGAATGAGAATCGTTGATTGTCGATTTCCCAAAATTTTATGGGGACGAGAATCTCGAAGGGTGATAACCCATGAAAAAATTACACAATTAAACTATCCTCAATCGCTAATCCCCACTACTTTCCGGCATCGAAAACCCCAGGCATATTTCTTTGTTTTGTTGACAAACCCGCTACCGACTGAGAGGTACGGTCAAACTACCTATCCTCAGGTGTCACGTGTCATTACCAAAGTGGTTAAATGTACTATCTAGTTTTCCCTAAAGTCATTACTATCTCCTGAGATCCACGTTGCACCTCAAATCAATTCTTCCACATCAACACCATGCGACAAGACCCATCGGTGTCGGAGGTTGTCTCAGGAGGGCACCAACGGAAAAATAAACAAGGTTATCGTCGATTCCCTATCTACTGAGAAACACTACGTGATGGGACATTTTAGTCCTAAGATACGTTAGATACAACTCATTTAAAAGGTTAATAAATTCCTGGATCGTGCATTAGTTTCTAATTCGTGCGCAAATCAAAAGGACCGTTTAAGCCTACCGATACAATGCATCTCCCTCTGTGCCTCCACCATCAACAAATGTAGAATTTAATTGCAGAAATTTGACGGTAGATTGTTTTGAATTGCATCCATTACTCCTATTAACTAATGGATGCATTGGTAGGATCTCTCTCATTATATTCTTGTAAGTAATTATGTATGAGCTCATTCTATTTGCTAAGAAGTTTGGATCACCCATACGAGCAAGACGAGCGATTCGAAGAAATCTCCCAAGGTCTAGTGAGTATTAGACAAATATTTTAGCAAGCATTACAGGTATGTATCGACTTATGGGTATTTTACGCTTCAGTTCATATGTTTTCGTCCAACATTACTCTATACACATTTCTAAAGGATCATTTTCAACTGCAAGAACAATTTCTCCAAAGAAACCTACCACCAGGAAATCCCCAAGAGCACCAAAGCTACAAGAACCATAGGCGGGAGAAGGTTCCTCCCTAGTAGTTGCAAGGAAGTTGGAATTTTCTCCAAAGCCAGTGCCCATCATCAATACAACCACCAAGAAATCTTTCGTCCATCCCCCAGCCTTTGGATACACAGAGGCGAACATCAGGACCGAGAGAGTATACCTGCCCTAGGAAGATATTTTAAGAAAAACAAGCGGGAGGAACCCCCAGAATATACCCCGCACAACGATCCTGATACGAGAAGACTCGATGATGAAGTTCTCCCTAATGTCCGCAAGGCTTACCTACACATGGTGGCGAGAAGGACTCTAGTTTTCACCTGCATCGAACTCTTGAAATGGGTTATTTATCATACTGATGCATATAGGTGTTTGATTAACGACGAAAACGTCGAATGCGTCGGAGTTTTCCTTCCAGTTGAAGTTCATAATTACTACAAGCTCAGGGAGCTGGAGGAACGATTGAACACTGATTTTTTTCTGAGTTTCTATCAGAAGCACAACACCAACAAGATCATGGTGTCTTGGTGGATAGAGGATAAGAAGTTCACCAATCGGACTTCTGGATGGTACCCGACGACCAACCTAAGAGAGCCTTACATCTATCTAATGGCCCTCCTCTGTCAATTGCATGGGGAGAAAGACTGCATCAGGTTTTCAGAGGCGTGGATGCCTTTGGCTTATACAATATCCATTTATGGAATGGGTTTTAACTGGGGTGCAATCATCTCCAAATAGTTGAGCACTTGCATATGACAAGCTCAGACATCGAAAGAGGGAGAAACCCCTTCCTTCTACATGGCCTTGTATCTGCTATACGTCATCTGCGCCAAGAACGTCTTTGTTGGAATGAAATTAACCTGGCACTCCTCTGAGCTCCCGGTCCATGTATATTTCAATGTCTTATGGGAAAACAGGTACATAAAATCCTATTCTCTTATCTGTGACCAGTTTATTGCACACATGTATTCTTTGTTGTTCAAGGAAGAGTGCCCAAGGATTTCGGATGCAGCCAAAAGGGTTGTATCGAAGGTAGGTCACTGGTATATAGATGAACGCGAGACCTACATCAGGGTTTTCAGCACCACAGGGGCACTCCATATGTTACCCATATATTTCCCCGATCGACTAGTGTTAGGGGAAACTTGTTATCAGACCATTTTGCAAGGCTATAACGCCACTTTAGTAAAGGACAAGAAGCGAGCCTTCATACCTGATGGGTTTCATATTGTCTTCTACATGGTCAAGGATATCACGTAGGCCAAGAAAGAAGGGTTAAGCCAATTGTAATTCTGATTCCAGACTATCCATCTTCGCAAGAACGATCCCAAGGGTCTGGTCCTAAAACATGCATCGCAGGTATCATCCTGTTGGCCTTATGCCCATGACCGGTTTGAAGATGAAATTTTCACCGAAAATGCTCAAGACTAGAATGAGGTGGTGGAAAGGATGGTTGATCCTAAATCAACCAGGTTCAAGGCCATGAGTTTGGAGGAGAAAAAAATGGCCTTGGAGCAAATGGCTCAAGAAATTCTCAGGGATCGAGAAGGAAGGGTAGCATCTGAACCGGGTGAAGCAGTGGATGCTCCTCAAGGAGCCATTGAAGCAGCAAAAGTTTCTCAGGTATCCCTAGTACAAATCAGGGATATCCCTAAACTTAAATCTGTATAGGGGATGGGGGAAATCATGTATCAATAGGCCTAGTTTTTTATGAAGCGGAAGCAAGATAACCTGGGCCTAATCAAGTTGCCTAGCCTTCCAAACGATAGCGCAGGAGACATCCCGGTGGAGCCAAGCGGCCCCGATTTCATAAACCTTGGTAACACCAATGGGTCAGATGACCCTGAATCCACAACACCGCGAGCCAATTCACCAGCAGACGTGATGACTCAACCAAAGATAGGTCGGGTATCAGTAGAAACGAGGGTGCCTAACCCTATGACCAAGTTCATAAATGTATATAGTGACGATGAGAGCCTGGAGGCATCTCAAAGGACCCATGTACGTGTCTTAGAAGAAAAGGGACTTGAGAAGACCTCTTCCCCTGAGCCATAAGTCTAAACCCAGGAGGTCTCACAAAAGGAAAAGGAATTTGAAAGTGGCCTTGAAACGAAGGGACCCGATGCGTCAGAAACCAGAGCAGATAATCCAAAGGACAAGCCCGAGCCAGATGAGTCAAAGGAAGGATCCCCACAAAAGGAAATCATTGACTCAACGTCCAATGAGCAAGTAAGTAACGAGTCTGTACCTGATGTTTCTATTCCTCTTAATACTCAGATACCCGACAACCGACAGGAAGAGGTCAGGCCTTCAGAGCACAATGAAGACGTTCGAGAACCCAACCTTGAACAAGTATACACCACCGGTAACCTGAGAAACACACTTACATGGGGGGATCAACATATACCCGATCTGATAGATGAGGTAGCAGATATCTATGCGATCTCCTTCGATCAAAAGAGAAAGGCCATCATCCAAAGAACCGCAAAGAAGAGAAGGATCACGTTGGATCGCTCCATCCTCATCACTATAGAGGAAAATTTGATAAATACAGCAGATGCCCGAAATTTGGAGCTCCTAGGTGTGGGGATGGTGCTCTTGGATGCCACCTTGGATAGAGACAAAAGAGACAAAAAGGATTCGGTCGCTGCCCTAAAGGAATTAGAACATCTACGCCACCTAGACGAGTACTATTAGGGAGCTACCCGAACCATAGTGTATCTGAAAAGTGAGTTCGAAGAAGCTTACAACCAGTTCACAAAAGAACGACGCCTTTTTACATAAAAAATAGTTGAACTTCAGGAGGACACTATCATGGCAGTCGCAACATGCAAGGACATGGAGCAATGGTATAAAAGGGTGTAGAAAGCAATAGAAATACTCGAATACATTGATGCAGTCCAGCAAGTCCGAGGCAAAGAATAACATAGCATTAGGATGTTGGGAAAAAGAAGTCTTAATCGCATGAAGCGATCAGCCGATTACTGAGCTAAGATGTCTCAGGACCCACATCGAGAAATTTAAGAACAGTGGATAAAATGCAAGAAGTATTGGTATAAAATTAATAAAGTAATGAAGGATATCAGACTCTCCGAGTTCGGCACCCCCGATAACTTCGTCGACTTGTGCGACGTGATCGAGTCGCATACCAAGCAAGATTCACTATGGGTCAAAGAGCTCACAAAGACGATCGACGTAGTACTAGGGCAGGTGCAATTATTCATGGAGCATCTGATTAAATCTCACACTATGCTACAGTAGTTGAACACCATTATGGTGAAGTACCGGACACATGCGACGGACATCAGAGGGATTCACGCGGCTCCGATGGAACAACACAAATTTCCATGGGACCAAACTTGTGAAGAAATGTTTATTAGTTGGTCTGAGTATGAGAGAAGTCATGCTTTTCAAGAGATATCTCGGGTCAACTGTTAAAGAAACTATTAGAATATGATGCCACATGGCTAATTTT
>SNQJ01S0098745.1:31154-45010 GCA_010110895.2 Picea sitchensis | reverse complement strand
AAGGTGGATTATTTAAATAATCAAGAGAAGTGACAAAATCAAGAAATGATAAAGTAAGGTGACAAAATCAAGAAGGAATATTTAAATGTTAAAGTATTGGAGAACTTTCTATTTATGGAAAGTGGTTCACCCTAAAATAACGATAATAGGTTAAGTGACCTAGAAATGGGTTAAGTGACATAAAAATGGGTTAAGTGACCTAAATGATGAAAATATAAATAAGATAGAAATGGTCTCTTGTACATCATCGTTTTTGTGGATCAATGGAGAGCTTCTTGTGGGAATATATTTTGGAGTATTGATGCAGAGCTTCTTGTGAGAGCTTCTTGAGCATTTTTGGTGTGGAACACTTGAGGATATTGAATATCTATAGGTGACTAAGGTAACCAAGGATATATAAGACGAAATGCTGAGGAAAGTGAAGAAAAGAAGGCCGAAATGCAGGGAAGGATAAATTCTTTTGATGGTGATTTCTAAGGTATGTTATTTACAGGTCATCTCACCATTTTCGCTATAACGTTTTTTCTATAATGATTAAGATCCTAATATTTCTATGCAAGTGAGAAAACATAGCCAAGTATATGTGGTTAAAAATTCATCTTGTGGGTCGTTGTAGTTTGGGAGTTACACTCCGTGGAAAATAGGGTTTGTGGCTAGTCCTTAAACTAGTCAAAATCAGGTGTTTCAGGTAAAAACGTCATAACTTATTCATAACAGATCCAAATTAAAACGCCATAACTTCTTCATAACAGATCCAAATTCAGTGAGACCACTGTTGGTTATATTACAGTATGTAGTATCTCTCTATATAATATTTTTATATCTATTCATCAAATATTTTGTGTGGGCATGCTCTACAAGTTCTCTCTAGAATAGTTTTCATAATCTAAGGTATGCCATTTTTGCTATAACTCCTTTTCCGAGAGGTTTCAAGTAGTGCCACTTGGAGGAATTTCATAAAACACACCTAGTTATTGAACATTATGTACCAGTTTCATATCTCTATTCAATACAGGTACAAAGTTAAGATTACTTCAAGTTATTTTCGTTTTGACTAATCCAAACTAGTCACGGTTGACAAGCAATTGATGAGTTGGGTACATACATGAGGTGTATAGTTGATGATGTTGATAAATATTGATGAGTCATTGACACATTATTGGTGGCTATACCTCATACATGGTTGATCTACCTTGTTTCTATGGTACGTGCTGACTATAGGGTTGTTTGGCATAGGTTGGTGCATGGTTGATGCCTTTGTTTATGGTACAAATTGGATATCTCTGTTGAGGATTGTTGCCTCATCTCGCTTGGAAAATGAGGAATGCAAGATGAGTCTTGGTGAAACCGGTGCTCTTGTAGAGTTGTACCTCTATTCATTGTTGTCATAAACCCCACGATTGTAGTCCGGTGAATAAAAAGAAAATTGTACATACATCTTGTGTTCTTTGTGTTCATTGTGGTGATGACTTGTTGATGATATATTGCTGATATGTGCTCACATATAACTCGTTATAAAATGAATACAACAATGGGTAATGAATAAATGCTTTGTCGTTAATTGATGATTTTTGTGCAAGAGGGAAGTTTTGTAAGTATCCCATTAACTCATTCACCCCCTAAGTGTGGTAGGTGTGTCCAACGATACATACACATAAAGTTATCACATATGATAGCATAACCCATCAATATTCATAACAAATATTCCTGTTTGAATACCTAATTCAAATATTTTCAAGAAATTAATTGTGAGAAAAGAGCATTTATATTAAAATATGATCAATAGAAGTGTATGAATAACAAACTTCTGTGTCAGCATGTATTGGAATCGAGAAACTAAGTCCCTTCTAGTTGGGGCTCCACCACTTCAATCCCCCAACAAAGGTGCAAGTCAAGATAAGAGAGACAATGAGGTCTCCATCAAATAGAGAAGATCTTGGGGATGGACAATGGGTTCAGACTTAAAAGGACAAAGGGATGCAAAACCAATATGAAGTGAATTATTTATCCAGAGTAACTTTTCTCTCTCAAAGTTGAATTCTTCCTCTCTTTTCCAAAACTCAAAATTGACCCATTTATAGCCTTCAAAAATGAAACTGAAAGGCCGAGTCAAAATGTTTCAATTATATGGAAGGCCAAAGATCAAATATATTTTGTCGTGACATGGAAACTCGACACCATTTTTTAATTTTGGGTAAAAAACACAATGTATCAGATATAATGAACTCCGTGATATACACCATTGTTGTGTTCCGTGAGTGCTGAGTATGTGGAAAAATATAAGCCTTTTAGCTCGGGAAATTGCAAAAAGGGACTTCAAGTCTCAATAGGGAAATATAAAATGCCTTATGAGCAAGTTGTATGGGGTGAGTAAAAATATTTCTATAATATATGCCTCTAATTCTCCAGGGAGGTCGTGAGGGAGTATCTCAAGGATGGTTGAAGAATTATAACCTTATGGAGTAGTGGAGACCCAACCAGATTTAACTAGTTGCTCATAAAGAATATTAAAATCCATATTGAATCTGCGCAATATGGTCGCCAATTTGAATTACACTCCACATCCATGTGGAAATATACCAAACAATCGTTCATGGCTAAGAAATACAAAATAAAGGTAGATACATTCCATAGGTTTTCATAGTAAAAAATAATGTAAATTCTAACCTTCTACAACATCTACCGCAACAAATATTCAGAAAAGAACATAAATAATTAAATGGCAAATACAAACATTACATAGATTTTTCCCTGAAACCCAAACTGGAAACCAACATATTCTATATCTATTCATTGTAAGGCAATGTTTACAATACAAAATACATATAGGAGCTTGCCAGCATCCAAAACCCTAAACTCCAATGACCTGGATTTGTCCAAACCCCAATTCCTTAACCGGAAGAAAACCATCAAAGCTAAAGAAAACCATAGCCAAAACCACCAAATATAACGCGTCCCGATGCGGGGATCGTTGGCTGGCCTGAACCCCGTGGTGCACCGGCTAGCACGCCGTGACACTACTACTTCTCGCAGTTAGAATAACACATACCCAAATAAAAAGGCCCAATGAAACCATCTTCAAAATCAATTGAAGATATATGTATGCAATGAAGTACAATATAATCTTCCATGATAAATAAAGTCATATAGGTATCCGGTCCACGAATGATACAAGAATATCCTGTGAGTCAGACTAGAAACTAATGTCTTCAAGTATTCTACACGATTTTCCAAAGGTAAAAGTCTACATCATGTGAATAAGTTGAGTTGATGTTGAACATAATGATACTTCATTTGATTACCGTTCATTAAGGTATACTGCTAACAAACGTGAGACAACCTCTCGATAATGAAAGTAGGTATCAGGCAATGAATAAATTTAAGCAAGTGTGTGAATAAAGGAGTTGAGATTGAACACTTGAATAATCCATCGCTCAAGAGACATTGATTTATTCTAACTGGCCGATAGCGAGAACTCAGCTTAACTGATGGACCGTGCAAAGCCCTGTGGGTACCTTATAAGTAGACCTGTAATTCTGCTTCCAAATAGATGAGCTCGGTTGATGGAAGGAGACCCGGCAGAAGAGAGAATTAAGGCATCTCATCGGGCCAACATGAGGTACAAAATTTGTATTTGAATGATTTGAGGAACTCGAGTTCTAAGAATATGTTCATCAACCAACCACCCCATAAAGTGATTGCAGATGCATGATGCAAGCAGCAGCATTAAAGACCCTCCAAGAACAAACTACTAAGGAAAATCCATCACAGCAGCAGAGGGAAACCAATTCACTATACAATACATCCAAGAAATGCAATCAATCCCCAATGAATATATTTCTTATCTTTTAACACAATATAAAACCTCCATTCAACAACCAATGAGGAGATTAAATAACCTGGTTCAAGGTTACCTACCCATAAGGGAATTAGGACTGAGAAAGTGCCTAGGGACAAAAACTTCAAGGTAACTCCCCATTGAAGACCCAGGGTACTACATGCAAAGTCAAGAGTACCGAGAAATGACTAACACAGGCTTATAGACATCCTTTTAACAAGATCATGAGACATATGGATGCCTCTGGAATCATATAATTAATGGTGAAACTTTGTGATGTAGAAGGCACCAATCAAACTCTCCACAAGGAATAGAATATTAACCAGTCGGGGGAGTAAAATATAAATGATGATCTCAGCTTCCTAAGTTCATGCTAAAACCAAACCTTGGATGACAAGTGGACTCAAAAGTTTGTGCTCCTGCTCAAAGGCACGACTAATGCCAACATGAGATAATATTCTCACCCATCTTTGTTTTCATAGACAGCCGAATGCTATAGATACAAAGGAGGAAATGAGGCCAAAATAAGCAACCTGGGTTCCAATAAATGGAACATACCTATGCTCAATACAAGGATGTACATGCAAGAGATGGACATTCTGGGTGAATACTCTGTGAAGGTAGGTGTTGACAAAGGATATAAACAAGGCTCTTCTATCGATGATGCAAAACTCTAAGATAATAGGATTATAGTCGAGAAACGAACCAAAATAGAAGTCTAAATACCGCAGTTTAGAGGGATATGCAATTACAACTGAACTCCAAATAATGTCCCTTTTTCATAAATTTATTAGTCCCTACCCAAAAAGATATAAACGATACATGGAGAACTCTTTCTAGCCACTAGTTTCCTTTTGAAATTAATCTACTCTTTGGCCCGAAAAAAGGTTAAACTTACATCAAATAGACGTCCTTTCAACCACTCATCGAGTGTGAAAGATACAAGTTCATTTGACAATATTTTTATGAGTTCTAAAAGAGTTTAAATGAGATCATGAGTCCAAATTAGGAAATGATGATTAAGGGAGTATAAGGGACCTCTAGTCCCAAAAATATCTGCATGGGCACCTAATGGCACAAAGGTTCTAACAAGTGCGCTTTCCTATGTTTGGTGTAAGTCACTTATCATTTAGTAACGGCTAATTTCTAGTAGAAAATAAAAGGTTTTGCAGCAAAGTCACTAATAAGTGGGTTCGTACCTAATGCATATGGATCACAGTCATAAGATAATGCAAAATGCAAAATGGATGAAAAACCTATCCTTATATGTTGTCTAAGAGGATGTCACCAAAGTCACGAACGGGTGACAAAACACTAGAACCACAAGAATTCAACTCCTTCCTAATCGCGTGCACTATTAGTCCATTTAGGTCAAAATTTAAGCAAAACTATGCAAAGTGGGTAATTTTTTTTCTATAAATAGTAAAAAAAAAACCAATTTACCATATCATTTGTATTTTCACTAGAAATATTGTATTTGTAATTAAAATTTCCAATATTCAACCATCATTGTGGAGCTAATGAGTGGATTTGGAACAGACAAAACCGCCCACCAAGTAAGTCTTCTTGCCCTTCTCTTCATTTACATTGGTTTAAAGTTTTAATTTATGGTTCAATTTTGGAGTATTTTAAGGTTTAAATTAGAAACTAGGTGTACTTTGGTTGTAATCTGTATTGGGTCATGTATACTCACCCCTATACACGAATTTTATCAAAACATACCGCGTATATACAAAATCCTCATATGCAATTTATAACCGCATTCCGCATGTGCTTCCATAAGTTCACTTTTAAAATGATATTTAATCAAAATTGATTTTGTAGTTCCAGGTGATGGTGCAGAGTGGGAGAGAAAGAGAGCATGAAGAGGTTGATACTACAAGAGAAAGAGATCCAGGGGACCAAATGAAATTAAGAAGATGTTGGCTATATAAATTGCAGCCTGAAGGAAAATGAGGGCTCGGCGGATACTACTCAAGATGTCGAACCACTGGGATCCAGATAAAGGCCTTCAGTCCTGATGGGAAACTTCATTGAGGGATTGGAAGTCGAGTATATAATTTCTGCAATATTATCACATCGGGTGAGGTGGTGAACCTCAAAGCTTTGATCTAGAGTGGTGCATGAAGGAGTAGAGGATCATGGAGGCCACTCAATCAGGTTGGTGGATCGCATGTAGATCTACCCTGCATCGTGAGGATCGTCAAACCGAAGTCTAAAGATAATTGTACTCAGTGCTGAACAGATCATAGTCCAACTTTTCATTGCATTAGGTGCATCAAGGCTACTGGCAAGTTCCCACTTTGGAGTACAGACCGATAGTTTACGACCGGTGCAGCACCTCAATGTTGGCCAAATATGAAGATCCAACCAAAACCTAAGTCAAGGCATGCTAAAAAGAGTAACTTTGGGTTTGCATCTATATTATGTAGTTTTTTCTTCAAGTGGGTTCCAGTTTTGGGACCTAGAGTGGATATCATTCCTATAGAACCACGTGATCCAGCCATGACGCGGTTGATCGAGGTCATGAAATGACAGGGTGGCGGTAGGGTGGAAAAACCCTACAATGTTGATTTTTTCTTCTGGTGGCGAAGAAAGGTGATAGCTCTAGATGACTACCCATATGCGATCACTTCATAGGATATCCAAACATTCCATTACCACCCGTGTCTGCCTTCACGTATATTATTAGGTGCTGCTTTTTTTAATATTTCCATTCTTTTAGCTTTTTGTAAAAGAAAAACAAAAATATTTTTGATTGATACTGGCAATTAAATTTTAAACATGTACATACATGTGGGTCCCACGAGGTTAAATGACTCCACGGGCCATCAACAGACACCTAAGGTCCAAATGGAGGATGAGAGAGAGCGTTTCCAAACGTAGGGAAACCCTCACTCGCTGGACGAAAGAAATTCCCATGGTTCGTAGAGGATCTCACGGGAGGCGAGGCAAATCCAGTGGTGGTGTGTCTCATGCTTGGGTGCTAATTCTCTAGTGTCTCTAAAAGGTCAGTATTGCTATCAAGGACACACACATCTCAAGGCCACAAGCATAGATAGCTGCCAAGGAAAATAACGATGTATATGTATTTTGAGGGTCCTGTTCCAATTGCATTATAACAATTCATATTTTTGGAGAAATGAAAGGCAAAAACATTAGTCTCTCGATTTACTTATATTACAATGTGTACATTGGTATCGTGTTTTTACTTTTAGTTTTGCATCAAATTCTAATCTAAAAACAAAATTAGCATATGTATCGATACATAATTAGAACTCTAGGTATGTGATTATAAGTAACAAAATCAAAATGTCATTCCAAAAGTCGTATCCATAGGAAGTGTTAGAGTAGAGTAGGGTCGCTCACATGGTCACTTTGATTCAACCCATACTACTAATTGGGAGTCTATGTGAACTTCTAAAGAACGAATAACATGTGAAATGACATTGCGTAAAACCTCTATAACGACATTATATTCAACCACATTATTCTTGGATGGTCCTAGGCAAACACCACCTGAAGAAACCAATTGACCCTCAGGTGAGTAAAAAACCCAAGAGGCGGAAGCCAAATTGTGGCATGACGATTGCACCATCCGGTGGAATCCATTTACTTCTAAGTCAGTTCAAGCATAATATATTTCAAGTAGAGCTTCATTTATGGGCTCACCTAACATATTCCCTTCATAATGTTCCCAATTCGTAGGCTCATTTTTCTAATTCATGTCGCATCTATTATAAGGATCGCGCCACATGGGGTTAAACTTGCCTACCCCCAACGGTTCTTTGGCTTGGTCATACAAGAGGACCAAGTCAAATTTAGCGTACAATCGATGACATATAGACTTATCATACCGCATATTGAGACGCCGCTATTCACTTTGATAGTCGAGGAACGTTGACGCTTACTCATCTAGGCTCTCTACTGTACCCAGGCGCCTTTCGAGATCAGAAGTGTTAGATAGGATCTTAACTACCGGCATAAGAGAAAGTATTTCACATTCAATAGGAAGAATCAAATCCATAACCTACATCTACCAATTGAAAAGGAGAAAACATGGTGGAATTCTTAACCGAGGTTATGTATTCCCAAAGCGGCGAAGCATGAGATGCCACGATTTGATCTGTTGATTAGTCAAGAAAATGTTCTTGAGAGACCTATTTACTTAATCTCTTACTTGTCCATTTTCCGGGGTAGTATGGGGAAGAATTGACCATATGTTAGTCCCCAGCTTTGATAACTCTTCCATCATTTCGCTCTGGAAAGTGATTGCCATGATCGCTGACAATATCACTCGGGATTCCGAACTCGGTTATAATTTGATTGAACAAGAAAATTGTTGCAATATTACCATCATATTTAACAGTAGGCACGACCTCTTCCCATTTATTGAAGTAATACATGACCACAATAATATGATGATTCCCCCCAACCGAAGCTGGGTTGCAATCCACAAAATCCACCCCCACTTGGTGAAGGGACCCACGGTGATGACCGGGTGAAAAGGGGATAGATGTGAGCGCATCTTCCGAGAGAACACTTGGCAAGGGTAACACTTCTTGACCGGGTTCGACACAACTAAAAATAGACGCCGTACAATCGTCATGAAAATATTTTATTGTCACAAGCCAAGATAGATGACCACCACAAGCCCCCACTGCGACCGTCATTTAGAATGGACTCAACCTCCTCACGAGTCAAACAATGACGCGGGATATTATCTACACCTTGGCGATACATAGTGTCACCAACGATAAGGTAGTTCTTAGCTTGATATGGCATGCGTCATTGATCAAGTTCCCTCGAAATATGCTGAGCTTAACTTCAAGGTTTGAAGATAGATCAAAATGTCTCCATAATAGGGGTCCAAATGATGAGACAAGAAAAAATGTGTTCATCCTCAAGAAATGAATCACCATGAATAATGTCCTCATGTAACCGAGGGAAGTCCAATATTAACTATGCGAAAACTAGCGACATTGGATTTTCCAAGCAAAAATTGAGATTCAAACTCTCGCAAAATGACAATCCATTTATTATATTTTCCCTCTATGATACACCTAGTAAGGAATTATTGAAATGTATTGATCGTATAACCAATGGTAGTTTTCAAAGAAATATATAATGTATTGTAATCTTTGAGCCATGTGCATGACAACCAAAGCTAGCTAGCTTCAACATGAGAATACTTGAGTTAAGGCCACTAAGTTTCGACTAATATAGTAAACGACATGCTCACGAAGCTCATCATCCTAACTAAAACCATACCCAACCGTCCCTTCCGGATGCGTGACGAGCATAAATCAAGTAATCTCCATGAACTGAGGCTTCAGCAGGCATCGAGCACCAAGGATTCTTAAGAGAATCGGCGATTCCTCGGGCTCGCCTCATCCCATATAAATGGAATGCCCTTCTTCAAGAGATGCATTAAAACCTTAGTAATATTTGCATAGTTTACTATGAACTGACACAAGAAATTATCCTTCCCCCAGAAACCTTGAAGTTGACGTAATATTATGTGGGAGGCAATTGAAGTATTGCCTCAACCTTAAAGGATCCACCATGATCCCAGCCTCGTAGACTAAGAATCCTAAAAGATGACCTAACCTAATGCAAGATGCACTTATGAGGGTTCAAACGGATACGATAATAAAGGGACATCTCTAAAAAACTAGTCAAGATGGTAGAAAGTGATCCCCCTCTCATGTAGAGGGAGAAACAAGACTTCATCAAGATAAGCTTCAATATATAAGGCTTTAGATTGTGAAAAGATGAAGGTCATGGCTCATTGGAAGATTGCTCCAACATTTTTAAGGTCGAAAGGAATTTCTATGGTATGTGAAAGTTCCCCAAGGAAAAATAAATGAGGCCTTATGTTGATCCTTGGGTTTAATCTAAATTTTATTGTATCCTGAAAAATCAGTCTCATAAAAGAAAAAACCTCGTTTCTCGCACACTCATCGAGAATATTATCAATGAAAGGTGTCGGAAGTTGTCTTTAGGACATGCCTCATACCCAGTATTCTAAAACTATAGTACCACATGGGATGGTTCCTTGATACTTATCCACTAGAATGGGTTTGGACACCCATTCATTCAAGGGAACTGTGTAGATAAAACCTCGTGATTAAGGCTTCCACCTCCTTAATAGCGGGGCTCTAGGATTAACAATAAGTCTAAGTCTTTACCGAATAGGTTTAGGAATCCGTGATAGGTTTTAACTTCATGTTCTGACA
The DNA here is from genome assembly GCA_010110895.2 of Picea sitchensis. Lineage (NCBI taxonomy): Eukaryota > Viridiplantae > Streptophyta > Pinopsida > Pinales > Pinaceae > Picea > Picea sitchensis. Next base: position 34,933 of record SNQJ01S0098745.1, on the reverse strand, counting down.
ATGTGAGTGTGGGATTCCTAGCATCTCTCATATGACCAAGTGAATACATCACAAAAATCTTTGAAGAGCTCCTCGTGTAGGTATGAATTTTTGGTGAACAATCTGCACCAATATATAATGCATTTTCAACTTTACTAGGAATACAAGAGATATCGAACGTGAGAGCGTAGATATAATAAATAAATACACAAAAATAAAAAAAAAAAAAAAAAAAAAAAAAAAAAAAAAATATATCAGAGATGCAACTATGTTCAAAGATACAATAATACACGATTTCTATTAAGAAAATGTACAAAGATTGTAAAATAGTGAAAGACTCATGAATGGTGGTACTATCTCTAAGAAGATGTGACGGCTACTCACATTCTAAGAAGATGATTACAATGAGGTTTCTTAGGTCTTTTACAATAAACATGAATTCCAAAAACCCCAGACATCCAAAACCTAACCCTAGGGAGATGAAGCCAAAGTCATGTGGGCCCCTGCTTGGGTAAGTTAGGTACATCAACTTCCGGGTCAGAATCCCTTTGCATAATGACCCACGCTTTAGCGCATGATAGCTCAAGGTTGGAAAGGTATCGCCGAGGAAATTCATTTTTGGGGATAAATTATTCATTTGTTTATCATTGAGAAACTATATCTAGAAAAAATATCTACGAAGCCCTCAGAATGGCCCCGGAAGTTAAACCCGCTAAAAATAGTGTAAATTGCCAAAATTGCCGTAAAACTGTTTTGAGCCGAAAGGTGGGTGGGCTAACCGACATCCAATCAGGATCATGTAGGATAAATACTCTCCATGTTTCCTTCGGTATAAATTCCGTGCGTATCAAGTGGAACTACGACGTGACCAACTATCTCACTCAAGGTATATCTAAAATTGTCTTTTTCGATCCTAACAAGCTTTGGGAGGAAGTAAGAGCAATGATTCATATCATCCCATGGCCGATAAGAACCATTCATGTATTCTAATATCACTTCATCTAAATATAAAGTATCATCGAGGCAATCATGTGAGCAAGATGATAAAGTGGCCCATATAGGATGGAGAACAAGGTCCTCCTTATCCGCATGTGAGGGAACAGGATATGGGTCAGCAGTATAGTTGAGAAAAAACTGATATGCTATCTCTCACACCAACAGTGGCATATCCATTCCAATATGTGACTGACCTTCACAAGACAAGGTCGGGGAAAGTAGGGTCCATGGATTGTTAAACTATTAAGTGTGGAAAGGAAGGGACCTCATTGACGAAGAAGACCTACTGGACATGCATAGATATGATGAATTGGTTCCACAAAATCAAAGGTACCCATAAGGGATGAATACATTATGACACCGATATCCTCAATTTTCGGCTGAGAATTGTCGATCATGAGGATCGACGGTCCAACTAATGCATTAGGGCTAGCGTGCACAAAGTACAATTGATCGATCGTCATGATTTTCCCATCGTGAGGAAAACATAAAGTATGGAAGACAAATGATATGAATTCAGTCATAGCATAAGTCTAGTTATGCCCTAGTAATAAGTTATAGTCAAGGGGCTCATCAACCACCTCGACGACCACCTCCACTATCTTCCCACCTAACTGGATTGGAAAGGTAGGAAGAATACCGTGGGGACAGAAAGAACGACCATCAAATGCATTCAACGTGGTTAGATATTGAGAGAGGGTTGGAGGGCCAATGGATTTACAACAAGTTAGGGACATCACACACATTGCAACCCATTCATCAATAGCAATACATTTGATGGTATACTTTGAGTAATCCACATGGATTTGAAAGGCCACGTGGTAAGGAAAGTGAGGCTTCACATCCGTGACATGAAAMTTGATAACCTTAGAGCCATAGGGGTCTATAGCTCCTAACGCAGATAACAAGGCATTCCTCTATGAWGGACACATMTGGAGTACCTCCAAAGCCGACATCGCRCAAGGGATTTGACCTAGATCCTCATCAATAGAGTAATTCTTGGAAGCTCTAGCATTAGGGTTGTGGGTAGAGCGTTTGAGTACTCCTTTCGGAATACGAGGCAGAGGTTCTAGTGTTTTGATATGTAAAGACATCTCTAGATGAGGGGGAGACTCTAGAACTGGAATAGCCTGTGAAGAAAGGTAATCCCGAGACCGAGTGGCTACATTAATATGAGACTTACCATATTTATGCATAGATGGTCTTCGTCTTGTGCCAGTGGTTTTTGACTCCCACTCGCTGCATTTTCGACATTAGAGGATATGGATTCCATGTGTTGATTATGTGAAAAAGGATTAGTCAACACAATGGGCGGTAGAGATAAAATCCTCGCAGATTCCTCGAGTTTGGGGCACAAGTGGGTAAGGTGATCATCAATACAAAGCTTACAAGGGAATTTCACCTTTCACTTCTCTTTATTGCCCTCACTATCATTAAACTTCAATCTATCATTGCTAGCGTTGTCCTTGGGTTTATTATCATTATTCCTCCCACCCTTATGATTATTACCACGTCCTATTGTTGGCCCTTGACCAGGTTTTGTGGAAACGCTGGTCATGTTTGACCATTTTTGGACTTCGACAGGCTGGTCGAAGGCAGAGTGCAAGTTGAAGCAAAGATCATGGGATATCGGCCCCTTTTTAGGGAATTTTTGGGATTAGGGTTTATGTAATGGGTATGGGGATGTCGGCCCATGTGTTTACCCATGTTTAGGCCCTTTTTTGTAATATATAAATAGATAGCTAGGTGATGTAAGAAGTACCTACCCGTAACTGAGTGCTAGTACTAGCTATGTGCAAGAAGATGTGTTAAGACTTGCAGAGCTAAGTGCAAGTCATCTGTAGTGCTTTGTGTGCAGACTGTGTAAGGCTCTGTGCCTAGATTTACTTGGGGAAGGAGGATATGGTGAGGTGTGCGCAGATATCCTGTCCTATGCGAAGTAGGATTTTGTGGCTCTGTGCATGTAGATGATTGACAGAAGACAATAAAGAGAGGAAGAGTTGGTGGACGTAGCCACAGGCTGGGGGTGAACCATGTATATGTTTTATTATGGTTTCTTTGTGCATTATGGTTATTATGTTTCCATATGATTTATGCTAGTGCAATAATATATGTTTAGATGAATGTGATAATCTTAGTGCCTAATGATGTGAATAAGATACTAGATCTGATATGTTTCCTTATGCTAAGTGCTTAGATGTGTTAGATTTGGTTGAATACCGCGTTGCTCTGTGATTAGGGCTTGGATATGCGATGTGAATAAGGGTTATATAATGATGAATGTTCACTGGTAAGTGCTTTTTTAAGTGGTGTAATCACAGATCGGTGTCTCAGCTAGGTTGTAGACACTTAAGTCCTGCAACCACACTTACCTCTATCTCCAGTGAGACTTCATCTACTTTGAAGGTGTTGCCGAAAGGGCCGGTAGTTAGGGTTTTTTTGGTGCTTTGTTGAAGCGTTGAACCCCGAGTTTTCCCCTATGCCAACAAATTGTTCCCTTGCTGGGACCTGAAACTATGAATGCTGGGAACTAAGGAAAAGAAAGAAATATCTATGCGTAGATCTGTTTCTTTAGTGCGCATTATTCTACCTGACTTGTGAAGCTCTATTCTGAGAAGAGAAGTCTATTATGAAGAAAAGAGGTAAGATCTTGAAGCTTTTTGCTCTGCTAAAGGTAAGAACAACGATTTTTTTTATTTAAGAGGTAAGATCTTGAAGCTTTGTGCTATGCTAAAGGTAAGAACAGTGAATTTGTTTTTTTAGAAGTAAGATCTGAAAGCTTTGTGCTCTGCTAAAGGTAAGAT
>SNQJ01S0098744.1:38101-48656 GCA_010110895.2 Picea sitchensis | reverse complement strand
GGGGGGGGGGGTGAATCAGTGGTTACTGTGATTAAACAATATTATGTTTATTAAAACATTTTTTAAACTTCGCCAAGTGACCATCAAGATTATACAAGATATGAACAACAAAAACAATAACCATCAATCACACATATGATATACACAGAGACAAATTTTCATGAGGAAACCCATAAAGGGAGAAAATCTTTTCATCTTTGAATGATAGGCAGTCTTTTATGTTATGTACATCATCTATCTTTGAGCACCAACTCAAAATGAGGCTACCACCTCTGGTTTACAAGCTGCAAATTGTTGACAACACCAACTCTCTAGTTTCTCTAGCACCCACTAGAAGGAAGCATCAATTCCCTGAGTGTTCCAGTACCAACTGGATGAAAGCACCTACATCCACTTATACAAGCACCAACTTGCATACAGAAAACTCTGTGTTTTCCCAAGCACCACCCTGACACCTTGTTTTCTAGACACAACTAGATGAAAGCTACAACTTCCAGTATTCAAGCACCAACTTGAATAACAAAGGACTATATTCCTCCCTAGCACCTCCCTACCTCCCTGATTATAAATAAATGATTGATTAACCAACAATACAAATATATCAATTCTTACCACTTCTTCTCTGTTTTGCAATTATTCTCTGCTTCACTATTCTTTTGTTATGTTCATACTTGGCTTGACTTGCTATCTTTTTCTATTTCCTCTTTCTTTGTTCCTCTCATGCTCTTTAGTAATTATGCATTCTGCTCTCTTCACCTTTTATGTTCTGTTCAAATTCTGTTTCTCTTCTCTGAGTTTGATCTCACACTGTGCATACTGTGATTTTCCTTTCTCCTAGTTCAACTCATTTTTCCAGTGATAACAACCAACCTAACTCAGTCACAAACTTTGTCATTTATACAAATGCATCAATTTCGTTACACCTCGCATATCCAAGAGAAACTGCCAAGCGATAAAATCGCCAATTGCCCAAGAACTATGATTCAATTCTGCTAACTGAATCGTAGCTCATCAATAATCCGTGAAGTGAAACTGTAGCCCTTTCATCAAAATGTTGATTAATCAACACCGTTGGATTAAATCCACAAAGACTAGATGACCTTTCAAATATGTTCCTTGCTAACTTTACCTGCTTGAACTAGCACTGGGCGTGTTTCTCCCACATGCCCACTAGCTGTGACCTTACGCTAACCAAAGAGTCATTTTGCGATTTCACATTTCGGGTGATCAGCTCCGAGTCACCTCAATTTTCCCAACTCTCAATATCCGAAATGGAGCTTAGCAGTGCTAGCTCCTTCCTCTATTCTCTCTCCACATGACCACTGGTTGTGACCACGGGCCAAACATTCGAGCGCTTAGCGATTTCACATATCGTGAACTCCTGCTATGAGTTGCCTCGAAACTCCCACCTCACAAAACTATAAAATACTTCATATCAGATCAATGGTCGAGATCTCTCCCTCCGATCGATTGTTGTGTTCAAAATTGCAATTTTGCGTGTCAGGCATTTGGATGTGAGTCAACCCTGACTCTCCTAACTACCGATATCTGAAATACTCTAGATCAACGGTCCACAACCCTCTGTGATCTAATGGTCCAGATATTATCGTGATTTCTCATTTCATGACTTCAAAGGTTAGAGCACTTCCTTCCTTTGATTCTTCATTCAGGGAAATGTTGATATCTCACCACGTGTCCTCTATATTCAACGACTCAGATCTCATCGCAATTTTTCATTTTGCAGAATTGGAGGATGGATCTCACCTATTATCCTCTTCACAGTTATACTGGATCCGAAGGTTGTTGGTCCTCGTCGTTCAGATCCAACGAATCAGATCTATACTTCTCTTCTACGCTTCCTATGGTCACTGGGCATTGATCTAACAGTCATCGGGTAGTCAAGATTGGTGATCCAGCGACCATTGTCCTTCTTCCTTCTGAGCTTTCTGATCTCTCTGACTTAGAAGATTTTATATGTGTTCAAAGGTCTTGACCTTTGCTCCTCTTGTGAGTATTTCTCTTGGACCTCGGCTGCAGTTCTGGAAAGCGCAAAGTGCTATCTCTTCTGAGTTGTGATCTCTGATTACTTTTTTGCTTCTTCACCTGAGCTTATGCTTTCCCTGTTTTCCATCATTTTCGCTTTCCTTAGTGCTTCTTTTCTTGCATGTAAGCAGACCATCGATGTTGTTTTTCTTTCCATCAATCTTCTGAATGTCATCACTGTTGTTCTTGCCATCAATGACAAGCACATTATTTTCCCGAAAAACATGCCAACATGATTCACGTGTGCATGGACTTTCGTGATTTGAACAAGGCATGTCTGAAAGAAAATTTTCCCACCCCATTCATCGATCATATTTTCGATGAATGTGTTGGTTCATGAATGGTTTCTAGAGATATAACCATATTCAGATCAAACTCAAAGACCAACATAAAACAACTTTTATTTGTCCTTGGATCATGTTCGTGTATCATAAGATACCTTTTGGTCTAAAAAATGTTGGAGCCACCTTTCAACGGGTCATGTCATTTTCTATTCACGACCTTAGACATATAGTTGAGGCTTATCTTGATGATCTGGCATCACACTCTCGCAATATATACGATCATCCCTCTCATCTTCGACTAATCTTTGAGCGATGTCGCTTCTATCAGATTCACTTGAATCCTAACAAGTTACCTATCTCTCCTCTCTCCTCTCCGGGAGGCATGGGCTTGTACGAATCCCTAGAAAATTTGATTCTGGTGTAAGGATAGTCCTCTATTGCCAAAATATTTTGTGCCCACCAGTTAAAAAATGTGTCATCGAAGGCCTCTATGGTCCCTGTCATGGTAGCAATGCTTCCCATCTTCATACCGCTGGGAAGGAGGCCACATGCCCCTACACAGTATCTCTAGGACTATGACTGGGAACCCTCTCGAAGTAGAAGGCACGCAGAATAGTGTCGAACCCAAAGTTTTTTATGTTGTGTTGCTAACACTTAGTTAGTTGTATCTTCATGCATGTAAGCATGGTCATGCTCCAGTCAAAAATATGTTCATCCTAGCACTGAATAGCACAGTGCATATGTTCCCTTGAAGCCTAGTGAAGGGTCACAGATCTAGTAACCCCCCCAATCAGTAGTAAGATCACTCACAGATCTTGTCAATCGGTACCTGAGAACCTAACTTCTCAGTGTCATCCTCACAGTACATCTGGATGTAGTCCTCGTTATTGAAATTCCCAAGGGGAAATGTCCGTAGATTGACTGGTTCCCCTCTCCTCGAGACTCTAGTCAAGAAATAGATATCCTCAGTGTTTGGATTCAATGATTGTCCCTCTAGCATGAATTCCTCTACATCCGGGTGCCAGTAATCAAAATGAGCATTCAACAATCCGGGTTGTGCCCTCATAAAAGGACACTAGAAGAACTTCCATGGCCCACATTATTTCAGTGCAACGATGGYTGCAGGGTCGTCTTCGACCAAGATGTCTATATCCTCATGTTCCCTCTCCCTCCAGTGGACATACATCTTATTCCATGGAAAATTGAAGGGAGTTAGCTCTTGCGTTTCAATTTTTTCCAAGATTTTGAGGGTGTACGCAAGTTATTTTGACCTCACTTGCGTATGTATGTGGGAAAAGTGTTTTCTGCCTAAGTACATATGCGGGTTTTCCTTGGACATCCCACCTACATGTAGGGCCTCTCTTTTTAGGAGAGTGTGCCCCCTCGAAAACAAAATTAAATGCATAATTGAAGTATTGAATTGTAAGAGGGGTGAAATTGTACTTACTTGGTCCAAGAAGAAGTTTATTTCGTCCATTGAAGCTCCCAAAATCAACATCTTTAGCAAAGGGTTTTTTTCTACTTTTGGTCAATTTTCAAAATGCAATGGTGAAAATGAGCTATCAACTTCTATTTATAGATTTTTTTGGCAATTTTTGCCACTTTTTGACCCCCTTTGCAATTTTTCTTGGCTCAAAAATCACTTGTTTCCGATTCAGAGTTTCTTATTGGATGTTATGGTACTCTTTTCCTTTTGGTTTGGTAATTTTTTTGGAGATGGGTAACTTTTTGGTATCCTTTGGTAAAAGTCATTTTTTCCAACTTTTTGCATATAAGTTAGGATTTCATCTCCACTTTCTGCATCTCGTTGTCTTTTATTCTTTGCCATAAGATCGAACCCACTGAAGTGAGACAAAGAAACTTCACTGTTGCTCTATAGGTGTCATGATTAGGTGGTAGATCCCGCCTTTACATGGATGCCCTAGGTAGATCCTTGTTGCATTTTGGCGTCCATGCTGTCAGTAATGACTATAGGCTTGGGAGTCCTTATTAGTCCTGTCATGATTACAAGATTGATCCTCATTTGTCTAATGCACCATCATTCTTGGCCTCACCCTCGGGACTCCCAAATGAGCATGCTTTGTTGTATTTCAAGATCTCTTTACAATTCAAAAGAAACATCCGACGAGACTGTATTTATGCTTTTCGATCTTATCTGGATTAACTGAGAAAATTATCCCCCTCGATTCTTGTTTAAGTCCTTTTTAGACTCTCTAAACATGAAAAGATTACCAAGCGATCTAGTTGTCCTTCATGCTCACCAAATTGAAATTTGAAGGCACGTCTATCCGATGGTAGTTTACCCCTTTAGACGGTCAATTTCATGAATAAAGGTATTCTCTAGGAACTTCGGTTCGCTAGAAGAGTATTCTCAAGCGTAATTTTAACCCTTTTTCGGGCTTGAGGGGCTAAATATTTGAAAAATGAACTTTCTCCTTGGTTTTGGTTTATCACCTTTTTCAAGCCTTGGATATTACTTACGAAAAAGGAACCCCCATGGAGTCCATAGTTAATCTCTTTTCAGACTCCATAAAATTGAAAAGATCATCGAGCGACCTTGTTCCTTCACACTCGTTATATTGGTCCAGAAGAACATCTACTGGCATGAGTTTAACCCTTTTTTCCAAACTATAGATTATAGAGAAAACAATTATGCCTCAAGAGATTCGTCTGACCAGGAGAGTTCTCCTCAGTAACTTTTATACTTTTTCTGGCTAAGGAGACTAAACTCAAAAAATGTTTGTGAGTCCATAGTTAAGATCTTTTTAGACTCCTTAAAATTGAAAATATTGATGAGTGATCTTATCTTTGTCACACTTGTTAAAATGGTTCTAAATAGACATATTTTTGGTGCAATTTTACCCCTTTTTCGAACCGACTAGAGTGTCTCCAGGAAAGGTACTCCCGGGAGTCTTCTTTTACATTTTTTCGGACTCTCTAAATGTGAAAAAAATACCGAGCTTACCTTCTCTGGGCTCGTAAAAATTACATTGAAGGGGTCTCATTGTGTCTTTCTTAATCACATTTTCATCTCTGTGTCTTTGGCCTAATGTTGGCTCCATGTTTCTTTCAATTGAACCTTTGAAGCATGCCTTATACGTAAGCCTTATAGAAATACTTGCCTTTGGGACTTGACACCTTGACCCATGGAGGAATTTTCCCCAAGTGTCATTTCCCTGTACATCTCTCCTTTCTCTAAGCATTAGTATGCTCCTTGTGCTTGTAACCAATATGATTTCTTAAGACACTCATTCCTCCTTTGTAAAGTAACATTCTTTTATTCTTTTTCAAGCTCTCAAAAAATTGAAAAAGGAAAAAAAAAATTCAAATATTCCAAAAAGAGGGGATGGGAAATTTGTATCCTTTTTTCAGCAGCACAAAGAGTCTCCCTTGGACAAAGCACATCCTTTTTTTTGTTCGTCAAGCATTGGGATCTAGTATTACCTTAAGAATTTGTTCTCACTACATAGATTTGTGTCCTCCTCTGTTTGGTTACTCTTCCAAACACATGTAGATTTTGTGTTGCCTCCTCCATCGTGGAGTTATGTCAATGTCATGCTTCCTGAGTCTAATCATATTTCGTTTTTTTGTCCAAGGGAATGTTCAACCAACCTGAATCGTTCATTCTACAGTTTTTCTCTTGACTTCATGAGTCATCCATCACGAGAGTCCAGTCAAGTCCTAATTCAAAATCGACAAAGTTCTCTACCTGATCATCGATATCCTCATGTATTTTCCCGACAAGCCGTCGAAGACCTCAGGGTAGTGAGTTATACACTTCCATTGTACTCCTACCCTATCTTTTGAATATCTTGAAGTTGTTTCTTGAGCTCCGAATTCCTCATCTCCATCCATTAGGCATCACTAGCTTCTTGAAGATGGATACTCTACTTGTATATCTTCGATTGATTTTGAGATGTAGATCCGATGTGTATTTCTCACGGATACACTTTATATAGTTATATGACATGGATCTGTAGTGTATTTGATTGGAAGCCATGATTTATTTCATCTCGAGCATGGGTATGCCCGCCTCAGAGGGACAAAGTTTTTTTTGCAGATGGTACCTCCTGAACTTTGGTGTAGGGCTCACTCAATCTGGTACATTAGTGAAGATATTGTAATGTATTTCGGCCATCACTTTCTCTTCTGACCTCACACATTAGGAGTAATATGTTGTAGCCCTAAATTTCCCTACACATGCATACGTGGCCTTAGACCTCTTACTTGCATTTTTTTCCAAAGCATTGTTGAGAAGCTCTTCTTAGAAAACCAATTTTTGGAAGATGTATGCACCCTGCACCATTACATCCCACATACATATGATTGTTGCACCACTACAACTAGAGTACACATGTATGTTTCACCATTACAACCCGTGTATGCTTGCAAAAGTTGCAACAATAAAAAGTTGCAAGGAATTCATTGAAATTCATGGGCTATTGGAGGTTTTCCAACTAATCCACCTGCTATATCCCATCACCCAACCGAATAACCATCCTTTTGGCATATAAAAGGAGGTGTTGGGGTCTCATTTCAAGAAAAAACATAATAATAGTGAAACTCTGCCCTATTTCACTTCCCCTCCTTGCCCAAGATATTGCTTCCTTTTGTGAGAAATTGACTCAGCATACCCTCATCAACTCCTTCTTCCTCCATTTAACCCATTCCCTCGCATAGAAGAGATCAGAAGGTTAAGAGAACAATTTCATACAAGGTGCACTTGGAGCATGGTAAAGAGGAGACCGGACTAGTTTTGCGGAACAATAGTCGACTCAAATTGTAAGGTATAATCTTTGTATTATGAATAAAAGAATCACATTTTCTTGTCCCAAATGATGGTGTCTTGAGTACTTATACTAATTTATACTTTACATTCTAACATCTAAATCTAACTTATATATGGAATATCATGCTTGTAGTTCCTTGTTTTCCTATCTTTGGATGCAGGTCAACCCTAGGAGGAGACGTGTAGTCAGTGGGACTTCCAAGCACGAGTAGATCATCACAGATGTGGGATTAGAGGTATAGTTATCTGATCTCTTCTCTCTTTTCTTTCTTTATATTAGTTTTGGTATGTTTGGGGTAGTATAGAGAATTGATTATCTTTTATATGGTTATTCTCTTTGTCTACATCTTGAACCCTGGTGTAGTTAAAGGGGGGTTATTTCGCTCTAGTAGTGATACTTTCCACCCCTCAAATGTCATTTATGGATTTGTTCCACTTGATATAGATTCTCCTTATATTTTATTTCTTTTGCATTCTATACCAAGCATATACTAATTTTCTTCTTCATGGTTCCTTATTGTTTTCCCTTCAAAAACCTTGTTTCCATTATTCTAAGATGTTCAAAGACATGAATCCATCCTAGAATCTTTCTTCCCTGTATGGAAAAACCCTTCCTTAGAACCCAATTACATTTTTTGGATCCAATATATGCATAATGCATTGTTTATGCACATGTTGGCACTTCTTTAGTATGCACACACCCACATTACTTCACTCTGATTTTTTTTTTATACAACCATGCTTCCACTACACTGCTCTGATAACCAACATGGGGGTGTTATCCCAAAAATGTAGGACTCATCCTTGGAAATTTTTCCTTTATCTCCAAGTACACCTTTTGTCTTTCTTTATCAGAAAAATAACATGATGACAGATAACTCCTTTGAGAGCAATCCTTCCCACGATGTATTACCTTCTCTATATATTGACACCATTTATGGTGAATGGATCTTCACTGCTTCAACCAATAAATATTTCCCTCTTGTTCCTTGATTCCACTCTAATTAGAATCAATGGATTTCTTATAGTAATTGTCTTCACCCATAATTTTTCTCTTCTTCACTTCTCAAGCCTTCATCATTGTATCTAGACTCTTACCTTATCATTCTTTAGTCTTGTCCTTCGATCACCTTGTGAAGTATTCTTGTCATAGTGCTCTTTCCTTGAGTACCTCTACCAAAATTTCAATCCTCTCACTTGTTATGAAAAATGTCTCTCCACACTTCCATGGTCTCATCTTCATGCATATCCATTACTCTCAGTATAGACATTTTTAGTTGGGAGCTTCCTCAAGAAATCATTCCACATTTTGAAGAATTGACCCTACCTTGCTAATCATACCTGAAGATACCATTTTTTTGTCATGTGTCAATATATACTATGCACAAATTTTGTGTCATGTTCCAATACCTACTACGCACACCGATTATACTTAGTTTCTTTTTCCTTCATGGACTCATGGAATTATAAACTTGTAACCTTCCATTCATAAGTTCATTTGAAAAGTCTCAACACTTAACCATTTTTCCACTTATTTGGACTCGTGAACTCCTAATAAGTACCAACACTTATCCATTTTTCTATCTTCATGCACTCGCAGACTCATAATCTTGTAACCTTTTGTACATAAGTCCATCTGAAAAGTCTCAACAGTTAATGCTTTTTCCACTTCTTCAGACTCATGAACTCATGAACTCACGGTACTGTAACCTTTCTTTCATAACTATGTCAAAAAAGTCTCAACATTTAACCATTTTTCCACTTCTTTGGACTCACAGACTCACAGAATAATAATAAGTCCTAACAATTAACCATTTCCTAACTTCTTCAGACTTGCAGGCTCGTGAACTTATGAAATCACCGTCTTATAACCTTTATTTCATAAGTCCATCTGAAAAGTCTCAAAACTTAACCATTTTTGCACTTCTTCTGACTCACAGACTCACAGACTCATAGTAAGTTCCAACACTTCAGATTTGTGGACTCACAGACTCATGTTATTGTAACATTTCTTTCATAATTCCATCCGAAAAGTCTCAACACTTAACAATGTTTCCACTTATTTGCACTCGTGGACTCACGGAATCATAATAAGTCCCAACACTTAGCAATTTTTACTTATTGCAGACTCACGAACTCATAATAAGTCCCAATAATTAGCCATTTTTCCACTTCTTATGACTCATGGACTCATAATAAGTCCCAACACTTAGCCATTTTTCCACTTCTTCATACTCACAGACTCATAATAAGTCCCAAGACTTAACCATTTTCCCACTTATATAAACTCATAGACTCACCCACTCACAGAGTCACGGTCTTGTAACCTTTCTTTCATAAGTTCGTCCAAAAATTCTGAACACTTAACCATTTTTTCACTTCTCCGAACTCCCGAACTCACGGACTCATGGACTCATGGTCTTGCAACCTTTCTTTCATAAGTTCGTCTGAAAAGTCTCAACACTTAACCATTTTTCCACTTCTTTAGACTCACGGACTCACAAAATCATAATAAGTCTTAACACTTAACCATTTTTTCACTTCTTTGTAATCACAGACTCACAAACTCATAATAAGTCCCAACACTTAACCATATTTCCACTTCTTTGGACTCACGAACTCATAATAAGTCCCAACACTTAACCATATTTTCACTTCTTTGGACTCACGAACTCACAGACTCACAGACTCATAATAATTCCCAACACTTAACCATTTTTCCATGTCTTCGGACTCACAGACTCACAGACTCATGGTCTTGTAACCTTTCTTTCATAAGTCCATTTGAAAAGTCTCAACACTTAACCATTTTTCCACTTCTTCAGAGTCTCAAACTCATAATAAGTCCCAACACTTAAACATTTTCCCACTTCTTTGGACCCACTGACTCATGGTATTGTAACCTTTCTTTCATAAGTTTGTCCAAAAAGTATCAACACTTAACCATTTTCCTCTTTACGAACTTGCGGGCTCATAGACTTGAAGACTCACAGAATCATGAAAGAATAAATCCAACACTTAGATTATTTTCATCTCCCTACCTCCATGTACATTCCACCTTGTAAGTGTGCATTTATTTCTTCCATGTCATCTGACGCGTGTCCCCCCCATGTCATGCTGACGTTAGCGTATGGAAAAATACCAAATTTTTTCCAATTTAGCCTATTTTCCAAAATTCCAAAAATGCTCAAATCCACCCACAAATGAAATTCCTTCTTGGGTCATCATTAGATCTTTGTGACTAATCTCAATACAACCAAATCTATCCTTGTACACAAACGTTTGTTCATTTCTTTTTCAATTTTGACTCTTTCACTTCGAAATTTCCATTAATTAGTTGCAGGAAATTGGGGCTTCTCTCATTCCCCACATTCTTGTCCCATCCTAGGAATTGTGCCTCTTCTCTACTCAACAGTCCCTTGACTTCCCCACTTCCCTT